>JBBDGP010001041.1:1742500-2005000 GCA_037952835.1 Lithobates septentrionalis
CCAGTATTCCAGTGGTTCCAAACCTGGGGTACATGTACCCTATGCAGAGGTACTACAGGGGGTATTTGACAGAAAGGGGAGGGGAAAAATGATCAATGAGTAGACTTACTGAAATGTTACAGTAAAACCCACAGTATTATATAGATTTACATGGGAGGCACTACTGTAATTGCAGCTCTTTGACCCTTTGTCTTACTGTATTGTATGTTATATTCTTCAAAATAAGGATTATAATGATAATTGCATCATACAGTAAGCTGCAGTTTTTAGACAAAATGTTTATAAATCAGATACGTAAATCAAATACTTTCATACCTGGATTATCTAGATTCAGAAATCAGGTAAAGTGGGTACTGAAACCAATACATTTTGGGAACCACTGCTTACGGTAGTTGTAAAAAGGTTATCTTGATGGACAACCAGTGACTGACTTACATGTACATACTGGTACCGCAGCTCTTTCACTCTGTCAGATTTCCTCTCAAATGGTACCCTGTAAATTTGCTTCATTGTCATCTGATGCTTCTTCAATATGCGGGCTATTGTGGAGATGCTTATAGAGTGACATTTTGGAATATGGCTTTGTCTTGTAGGATTGCAGTACGGATCTGTCTCAATGTGATGGCATTATTTGCCAACACCATGTTACAGATCTCTTGTTCTTGTTGTTCATTGAGAAGTTTTCCTCGGCCACCCGTGCCAGGTTGTCGTCCAATCCTAGACATAGAATTCAAAGGACAACACTCCATTCATAATTTATACCTTATGTATTCCGTACAGAATGAGTTACCAATGTAATCGTATTGTTGTTTTACTTACAGTAACTTTACCACAATTCCAATGCATCACTGTACAGTGACTGGAATATTACTGTAAACTGTATCATCAATATTGTAGAAAATAAACTATTCCATACTATTCCATAGTTTATTTTCTACAATATTTTTCTTGTCATTGTTAGTATCATACGTAACATCCCACTGAGGTAAGATACTGTAATACTGTAGGCCTATCACACACACACACACACTAAATGAATACATAAATGAGTAAATAAACATATTTGTTGCTCTATGCACAGTGTCCTGTCCTATACATTATATAATTCCATCATTGACTGACTACATACCTGTTTTCCCTGCGAAAGGTTTGGATGATAGAGAAGACTGTAGAGCGAGGCACATTAGGTTGCACTCGGCGACCTTCCTCCACTATTGTGAGGCCATGGTTGATGACATGATCTATAATTGTGGCCCGAATTTCATCAGGGACAGCATGGTGTCTTCGTGCTCCTCTGCCTCTTCCCCCTATTCCACCGCCACTCACCCTTACTCCTCTTCCTCTTCTTCTTCCTCTTCCTCGAGCAGGCAGTTTCCCTTGTTCATTTACTTGGCCAGGTGCCTCCATGTTCAGAAATTGTACTGGTCCTGCATGGTCAAGCTCTATATATACATGTTTGGCAGCATTTACAATCATGGACAGCACCTGTCAGGTAACTAAACATACTGTTTGATTGGTCATCTGAGACCAACTTCGACTCCTCCTTTGTTAGGCTCCTTTCACACTGGGGCGGGGGCGTTGTCAGCGGTAAAGCGCCGCTATTATAAGCGGCGATTTACCGTCGGTATGCGGCCGCTAGCGGGGCGGTTTTACCCCCCTGCTAGCGGCCGAGAAAGGGTTAAAACCACCGCAAAGCTCCTCTGCAGAGGCGCTTTGCCGGCGGTATAGCCGTGCCGTCCCATTGATTTCAATGGGCAGGAGCAGTAAAGGAGCGGTGTACACACCGCTCCTTCACCGCTCCGAAGGTGCTGCTGGCAGGACTTTTTTTTACCGTCCTGCCAGCGCATCGCTCCAGTGTGAGAGCCCTCGGGGGCTTTCACACTGGAATGAAAGCAGCGGCAGTTTCGGGTCAGGTTGCAGGCGCTATTATTAGCGCAATAGCGCCTGCAAACCGCCCCAGTGTGAAAGGACCCTTAGTCAAGTTCTAGTTGCACCTGACTGTCAATTGCTGTAATCATTTTATCAAATGTTCCAAGAGATTCATATATGGTATTCATGGTATTATGTTCCTGAATAATTTTGACAATTGAACAGACTATTGTGCATGTGATGACTTAAACAATGAAATGACGCTGATACATTTTGGAGAGAACAACCATTAGACTGAGAATTGACAATCAGTTTAGATCAACAAGATCTATTCACTTGGAAATTGTGCTAAATGTAGGCTACTTGTACTTAATCATTTGAAAGATGTACTGAGACATTGAGACATGTACTGAGACATTTGCAATTTTGATGAAATGAGTGAGAAATTCAATTCAGTTGTGAACAATTGCCAAGTGGTTTGGAGATTTGTCCATGTTGTTTTGAGAATGTCATTTCTGTTTCAAGAAATGAGCCAAAACAATGGAGAAAAACTGTAAAACCACTCATATCACCCAGTGCTGTAACTAGCAAAAGCATATGTGTTTGTAGTTCAGAAAACCAGGTGCAAACTTATGGGTGGCATGACGACTTCACTAGACCCTCTGATATGCATTTCGTCAGACGAACTTCTTCAGGAGAAAATATACGAGGACCCCTTTCATATTTTTGAGTTCAGGTGATTCCATTGAAGGGTAAAGTTAAGGCTACAGCATACAAACACATTTTAGACAATTGTGCACTTCCAACTTTGTAACAACAGCTTGGTGAAGGTCCTTTTCTGTTCCAGCATGAATTGGAACACTGATTGTGAGTCAGGTCCTCTCATCCAACATCAATACCTGACCTCACATATGCTCTTTTGGCTAAATGGTCACAAACTTTCCCAAATACACTTCAACATCTCGTCGAGATCCTTCCTAGAAGAATGTAGTCTGTTAAACCCACAAAGGGGGAGACTACTCTATAACCGCTTCCCGCCCGCCGGCCGTCATATGACATCCTTGACTTTGAGCGGTGATATCTGAATGGTTCCTGCAGCTACAGGCATCATTCAGGTATCGGCTTTTTCAGCCGGTGATTCCCTACACCATAAGAATGATCACAGTGCCTGTTCCGCCGCTTGATCCTTCTTATGGGCTGGCGAGAGGAGATGTCCCCCCCTCCCGCCGCCCTCCGGTGCTTCTACCGACTCACCACTGCCATCAGAGAACGGATCCACCGGCCCCGGATGTTTACCACTGATATTTCCGGCGGACCAGATGGTCGCCGTAGTCTCTATGATCGTTCGGAGGCCAGGTGCGATGTTATGACGTCACGCCCGGCCTCTGCATTCAAACAAACAGCGATGCCTCAGCGTTTTTTGGCTTCCTAGCCTAGAGGTGAGATGTGGGGTCTTACTGACCCCATATCTCACTGCAAAGAGGACTGATCATGCCATATTCTTATTAAAAGGGATGTTTACATTCCTTGTAATAGGAATAAAAGTGATGAAATTTTTTTTTTTCAAAGTGTCAAACTAAAAAAAAAAAAAAAAAAAGAAAAAAAGTAAAATTAACAATAATAAAAAAAAAAAAATTAAAGCACTCCTGTCCCCATGTGCTCGCACGCAGAAGCGAACGCATACGTAAGTATCATGTATCATTCTTAATCATGTATATATGCATACAGTATCTCGCAAAAGTGAGTACACCCCTCACATTTTTGTAAATATTTTATTATATCTTTTCATGTGACAACACTGAAGAAATTACACTTTGCTACAATGTAAAGTAGTGAGTGTACAGCTTGTATAACAGTGTAAATTTGCTGTCCCCTCAAAATAACTCAACACACAGCCATTAATGTCTAAACCGCTGGCAACAAAAGTGAGTGCACCCCTAAGTGAAAATGTTCAAATTGGGCACAAAGTGTCAATATTTTGTGTGGCCACCATTATTTTCCAGCACCGCCTTAACCCTCTTGGGCATGGAGTTCACCAGAGCTTCACAGGTTGCCACTGGAGTCCTCTTCCACTCCTCCATGATGACATCACAGAGCTGGAGGATGTTAGAGACCTTGCACTCCTCCACCTTCCGTTTGAGGATGTCCCACAGATGCTCAACAGGGTTGAGGTCTGGAGACATGCTTTGCCAGTCCATCACCTTTACTCTCAGCTTCTTTAGCAAGGCAGTGGTCATCTTGGAGGTGTGTTTGGGGTCGTTATCATGTTGGAATACTGCCCTGCGGCCCAGTCTCCGAAGGGAGGGGATCATGTTCTGCTTCAGTATGTCACACTACATGTTGGCATTCATGGTTCCCTCAATGAACTGTAGCTCCCCAGTGTCGGCAGCCCCAGACCATGACACTCCCACCACCATGCATGACTGTAGGCAAGACACACTTGTCTTTGTACTCCTCACCTGGTTGCCGCTACACACGCTTGACACCATCTGAACCAAATAAGTTTATCTTGGTCTCATCAGACCACAGGACATGGTTCCAGTAATCCATACCCTTAGTCTGCTTGTCTTCAGCAGTTAACGGGCTTTCTTGTGCATCATCTTTAGAAGAGGCTTCCTTCTGGAACGACAGCCATGCAGACCAATTTGATGCAGTGTGCGGCATATGGTCTGAGCACTGACAGGCTGACCCCCCACCCCTTCAACCTCTGCAGCAATGCTGGCAGCACTTATACGTCTATTTCCCAAAAACAACCTCTGGCTATAACGCTGAGCACGTGCACTCAACTTCTTTGGTCGACCATGGCGAGGCCTGTTCTGAGTGGAACCTGTCCTGTTAAACCGCTGTATGGTCTTGGCCACTGTGCAGCTCAGTTTCAGGGTCTTGGCAATCTTCTTATAGCCTAGGCCATCTTTATGTAGAGCAACAATTCTTTTTTTCAGATCCTCAGAGAGTTCTTCGGCATAAGGTGCCATGTTGAAATTCCAGTGACCAGTATGAGAGAGTGAGAGAGATAACACCAAATTTAACACACCTGCTCCCCATTCACACCTGAAACCTTGTAACACTAACAAGTCACATGACACTGGGGGAGGGAAAATGGCTAATTGGGCCCAATTTGGACATTTTCACTTAGGGGTGTACTCACTTTTGTTGCCAGCGGTTTAGACATTAATGGCTGTGTGTTGAGTTATTTTGAGAGGACAGCAAATTTACACTGTTATACAAGCTGTACACTCACTACTTTACGTTGTAGTAAGTGTAATTTCTTCAGTGTTGTCACATGAAAAGATATAATAAAGTGTTTAAAAAAAATGTGAGGGGTGTACTCACTTTTGTGAGATACTGTATACAAAAAACAAAAAATCCAGTTTGGAAGGAAGCAGTGATTTTATTGATGCTTAAAGCTAAATTCCAGGCATCTTTTTTTTTTGCTTAGTTACAGTGGTCCAGCTTGGACTAATTTAAATATGCATATTCTAAACCTGGCCCTATGGAAGCTGGAAGACCATCTACCACTACTACAGTGATCCTCCCTGTCTTCTGGGTCCTGTGCCGTACGGCTGCCCCGCTGCATAGTAACCACAGGGAATTGCTCGCTGGGCATGGCCGCCATTCAGAAAACACTTTGCATTTTCTCAATGATTTAAAGGAATTCTCTCATTGAAAGAAGTGGAGATCCTGATGGCATCACCCCACCTCTCCATTCAGCAATATATCTGGAATGAAGATGAATATTGCAGCCAAATCAGATTTTTGCTATTTTACCTTTTAAAGGGCTACTCGTTTTCATCCTCTTGTTTTTTGGCTGGACTTTTGCTTTGATGCACGCAAGTTCCTTAATACAGCGAGCTTCTTCTGCAATAATAAGTCATGTAAAACTACAGCAGCGCATTTTTTTTTTTACTATAATAACAATTAAGAAGTGAAGAGGATATTTCGATTGTCTTTAGTCGCAGCTACCGAAACCGACGAGAACAGAGACCTCGGCTGTAGCCGGTGGAATATTGTCTCCGTTCCGTTTTCAAGGATTCATTTTGTGTTTTATCAAGTGAGGCAATGCGGAAGAAGCCTGCGAAGCTTGTGCAGAGAGAGTGTCGCCTGGCTCCGTGTGATAAGAGGTTTAACAAATAGTAATAATCTGCACTTACACAGGTATATATACAACAAAGTATTATTCTCTGCTGGATCAAAACAAATGTGTGAGCGAGAGCTTAAATCACGGGACATACACTTATCAGCAGAAGAAAAAGACGTATGTGTATTTTGATTTTATTTTGTAATATATTCAGATCAAAGAGGTGTATTGTTTTGTAAAGCAAAACCAGTTCTATACAGGAGTAAATGGATTCCTAAATACGTATAACGAGCGATACGCATTCACAATATGCAGAGACATTAGCATGCCATTGTATGCCAAAGTTCCCAATTGCCTTAAAGCAGATGTAAACCCTAACTGAATGGCATGCAGTTCGCTAAAGAGCAGTGTATCATGAATACAGTAGTAAAAAAAAAAAAAAAAGAAAATCTGTTTCCCATTTTTTTTATTATCAGTCGTGTCTTAGTGATCTCTTTCAAGCTCTTTGCAGCTAGCACCTGTCTACATGTACTCTAGAACAATTTGGAGATTACCCCCTTGGGATTGTAAAGGTGACCACCATGAATAAAATTTAAAACATTGGTAATTTTTTTTTTTCTAAACAATGAATAAAACACGAATAGATACAAGAGGATTTGTGAGATTAAGGTGCAAATATGATACAGTAATCCAAAGGAACATAATAAAATTATTTTATTATTAAACAATTTTTTAACACAAGCTACGCATCCAAGCTTTATTTGTTTATACACCTAGGATTAGCGCAGCACCACCCATTTACAAATGATAAAAAAATTGTCTAAAAACAATTGTAGCAAGTACACAAAACATGGTTCTTATATGTCACTTTAGATGGAATTCCTAACATGTTTCGTCCACATCCTGGGCTTCCTCAGGGGATGCTGTCCACTTGGGGTACAAGCCTGCTAATGAAGAAAAATATATATAACAATCATATCAATGCAGGGCTTTTAATTATATAGAATAACAAAACAATTTAAACAATAAAAATTCTTTTTCCAAAGAAATAAGTGGACATTCACCCCGAGAATATCCTAACTCATGAGACACAATAGCCAGTATGGGATAATCTGCATATCTGCCCATTAGCCTTTGAACAACTGGGGTGTCCATATGGACGCCCAGGGCGTCTGATCCAGGGGATTCCCTTGGATAGCGCCTGTCCCACCGTGCCATACGTGCGCTTCTCATTTCCCCTCTGGTTGTCTACACCTTGCCTCCTGTGTATGGCCCCTGCCTTTGAAGTAAGTGTTCCAATTTAAAACATTGGTATTTTTTTTTTTTTAAACAATGAATAAAACATGAATAGCTACAAGAGGATTTGTGAGATTTGTACGGTGCAAATATGATACAGTGATCCAAAGGAACATAATAAAATAATTTTATTATTAAACAATGATAAAAAAATTGTCTAAAAACAATTGTAGCAATACACAAAACATGGTTCTTATGGGTACAGCACTTTAGATGGAATTCCTAACATGTTTCGCCCACATCCTGGGCTTCCTCATGGGGATGCTGTCCACATGAGGTACAAGCCTGCAAATGAAGAAAAATATATATAACAATCGTATCAATACATAACTTTTAATTTTTACAGAAAAACAAAACAATTTAAACAATACAAATTATTTTTCTAAAGAAATAAGTTCACATTCACCCCGAGAATATCCTTACTCATGAGACACAATAGCCACTATAGGATAATCTGCCCATTTGCCTTTGAACGCCTGGGGTGTCCATATGGACGCACAGGGCATCTGATCCATAGTTACATAGTTACATAGTAGGTGAGGTCGAAAAAAGACACAAGTCCATCAAGTCCAACCTATGTGTGTAATTATATGTCAGTATTACATTGTATATCCCTGTATGTTGTCATTCAGGTGCTTATCTAATAGTTTCTTGAAACTACCGATGCCCCCCGCTGAGACCACCACCTGTGGAAGGGAATTCCACATCCTTGACGCTCCTACAGTAAAGAACCCTCTACATAGTTTAAGGTTAAACCTCTTTTCTTCTAATTTTAATGATTGGCCACAAGTCGTGTTACACTCCCTTCCGCGAAAAAGTTTTATCCCTATTGTGATCCAGGGGATTCCTTTGGACAGGGCTCATCCCACCGTGCCATTCGTGCGCTTCTCATTTCCCCTCTGGTTGTCTACACCTTGCCTCCTGTGTCTGGCCCTTGCCTTTGAAGTGAGTGTTCCCCTCCGACCACCAGAGGGAGCTTGTCACGTCCTTCTGCGGGCTAGACGTTGAACCCGGTGGGTGGACGAGCAGGGGATGTGATGTGGTTTGTGCATGCGTGGTGGGGTCATCTCGTCCGTATCCGGCCTGGCTGGCCGGATGGGGGTTATTTAAGGCCGCTCGTTCTGGCTATTTTACGCTCCTGGAACCACAGGGACACACATGCCCCTGCAGGATATCGGATACTTGTTATATGACGGATGGTTTCTCTACCCTTGCCCTTGCATTGAATAGAATACTCTACCAATCTTCCAGACAGTAGAGGAAAAATCTAATTTGTGGAGCGTTCTTTTGAATGCTCGATGTCAGTGATGTCTTTTTTTTCACTGCATCTAACTGAAGCCCTTTTTCCTGTCTGCTTACTAAGTTTTAGACACAATTACCCTGCTTTGGGGAGTCTACGTCCTTGGCTGTTGAGTGTTCTTGCAAACTTTGTTTATAAGTTTATTTTTTGTTTTATGTATTATGCTTTTTGGAGATTAATTCCCATTCCTTGATATATAATCTGATTATATTAATATTATTTATGTTATTCTTAGCTGGTCTTTGACTGCCCCCTATGGTCACCTGTAGTTCTTGGTTTTCTGTGACGGTTGCAGACTCCCTGAATTATCATTGATTGTAGTATACACTGTCCGTAAAGACCGGGGTGAGTAAGGATATTCTCGGGGGGAATGTGCACATGTATGTTAAGTTTTTTTTATTTTTTATTAAATTATTTTTTATTGTTTAAATTATTTTGTTTTTCTATATTATTATGTCCAATATAACCAAGAGAATCCCCTGGATTAGACGCTCTGGGCGTCCACATGGACACCCCAGGCATTCAAAGGCAAATGGGCAGATATGCAGATAATCCTATACTGGCTATTGTGTCTCATGAGTAAGGATATTCTCAGGATAAATGTCCACTTATTTCTTTAGATTGTTTCTTTAGATTTTTTTATTGTTTAAATTGTTTTGTTTTTCTATATAACTAAAAGCCCTGTATTATTATGATTGTTATACATATTTTTCTTCAGAAGGCTTGTACCTCAAGTGGACTGAGGAAGCCCAGGATGCGGGTGAAACATGTTGGGAATTCCATCTAAAGTGCTGTACAATTTTTTATCATTGTTTAATAAAATAATTGTATTATATTCCTTTGGATCACTGTATCATATTTGCACCTTAAAAATCACACAAATCCTCTTGCATCTATTCAAATTAAGGGATGTGTGCTTAGATTAGTGGTTTGTCCGTGGCTAAGAATTTAACCTTTAAAGGGGAGTTCCAGGCTTTTTTGGTTTATTAAATGTCAGCAGCTACAAAAGTGTAGCGCCTAACTTTTAATAAACAGACACTCAACTGTTCCACGGTCCAGCGATGCGGCCGCACGGAGCCTTGCTCCTCTCCCCCTCCTCTCCACGGCACCTCCATTGAAACTGTGGGCACCCAGCCGTGACAACTTGCAGCTTCACGGCCGGGCGCGCACTGCGACATGCGTGAGTCACGCTGTGCTCTCCGAGTGGACAGGCAATCTTCTGGAACCTGTGACGTGTCCCAGAAGATTGCAGAGAGGGAGGGGTTGCCCAGGGGGAGAGGAGGAGTCACCTAGGTGGGCCGTAGTTGGAAGTAGGAAGTGGGACAGGAAGTCCCACTCAAAACTAGTCACCCACTCCCCCCCAAAAAATGACATGCCAAATATGTATGTAAGGGGGCGAGGAGTGCTTAAAGCAGAAGTTCCACTTTTGGGTGGAACTCCGCTTTAATGAATAAAACATATTTTGTTTAAATGTATTCAGATCTGTATTGTGTGGCAAAAAACAGGTATATCATGAAAATAGCATCTGGCAACGGTATGTTTATAAATACATGCAATAAAAGATTGCAATGGAACAAACACCCAACGCATTTCAGTTCCTTCTTTCTTCAGGGGTGTATCCATACATAAGAATGCAGTAAATCTGTACCCAAAGAAGAAAGGTGCTGAGGGTGAGAGATTCCTTGTGCAATGGAAGGAGTGGAATCCTTGCTGCATTTGGTTGAAGATTGTGGGTGTGACCCATCACTGGGAAAACGTCTTTTTGATTTGCGTGAATTTCTAGATCTGGTGCAGTCGATTGTATGCTCTTCCTCCTTTACTTTGCCTCCGCTTCTGGTCCTTGGAGCGCGCTCCCGGCCGCTATGTCATAGCTGTCTACATGTACTCCAACGATGGTTCCATGGCATTCTTTCAGGGAGGGTTTCCAGATGAGGACAGCAGTGGACCATGCCTACGAAATGTGCATAGAAGCCACTTCAAAGAGAAGTATGGGAATCTGTTTATTTTTAGAATCATACTTACCTAGACTGATGCAGCATCGGTCCTAACACTGAGAACCGAGCAATCAAACACCACCGATCGCTCAGTTCTCAGAGCTCCCTAAACAGAGAGCTGGTGGCTGTCAGTCACCTGCTCTCTGCTCTGCTGTGGAGCGGGCAGGAGTGGCTGGCTCAGGCTCTCAGCGGCTCTCTGAGAGGCTGAGCCGGGTGATGGCCCAGGCATATGGGAAGATCCCAACCATATGGTCGCGATCTTTCCCAAGCCTGAACCGGCTCTGTGACGTCAGCCGACAGCTGGCTTCAGCCCACTGTCCGCTGAAAACGGGTCACAGGAGTGCAGAACGGACTGCACTCCTGTGATCCATTGGAGAAGTACAGCCAAATGAGCTTTGGCTCTACTTCTCCTTTAAAGCCCATGTTACAGGGTGACAATGCAAGTGAACCATTGGGAGAGAGGGCGGAATAAGGACCAAGGAGTGGAGAGAACAAGGAGTGGCGGAATAAGGACCTTTTATAATTATATTTAGAGATTTTTTTTCTCAGCCAATAGATGCCAGTACTCAAATCCTCCCCGGCCCCATCAACTCAACCCACAAAGCCCACCCATACTACAGAGCCCCTCCACAGTACATAGGCCCCAAACTCACCTATCCACCAATGTCTCTATGCTTTGTGAGTAAACACTTTGGAAAAACTCCTCTCTAGCATTTCTAGCTGAAGCCATCTTAAGTAAGGGCAGATGATTCATATAGCCATAGGTGGGTGCAGCCGATTGCATTAGGGCAGTGTTGGTGAACCTTGGCACCCCATATGTTTTGGAACTACATTTCCCATGATGCTCAACTACACTGCAGAGTGCATGATCATCATGGGAAAAGTAGTTCCAAAACATCTGGGGTGCCAAGGTTCACCTTTACTGCATTAGGGTGTGGACACCAAAGCTCAAACACACATGCGTGTGTGTGTATATATTGTGTATTTATTTAAATACATACACAATCCTGGAGGGAAACTCAGTTCAAACATCTACACAGAGGCTATGTTCCTTTCTCCACTAAACACTCTATACCTCTGAGGGCAACTTGTCCTTGGTGTTTCATCTTGTGGTGAACCCTCTGTATTCACTCTGGTGAAGTCTTCTCTTGATTGTTGACTTTGACACACATACACCTACCTCCTGGAGAGTGTTCTTGATCTGACCAACTGTTGTGAAGGGTGTTTTCCTCACCAGGTAAAGAATTATTCGGTCATCCACCACAGTTGTTTTCCATCGTCTTCTGGGGCTTTTGGTGTTGCTGAGCTCACCGTTGCATTCTTTCTTTTTAAGGATGTTCCAAACAGTTGATTTGTCCACACCTAATGTTTTTGCTATCTATCTGATGGGTTTGTTTTGTTTTTTTCAGCCTAATGATGGCTTGATTCACTGATAGTGACAGCTCTTTGGATCTCATATTGAGAGTTGGAAGCAAGAGATTACAAATGCAAATAGCACACTTGAAATGAACTCTGGACCTTTTATCTGCTCCTTGTACATGAGATAATGAGGGAATAACACACACCTGACCATGGAACGGCTGAGTAGCCAATTGTCCCATTACTTTTGGTCCCTTAAAAAGTGGGAGGCACATATACAAACTGTTATAATTCCTACACCGTTCACCTGATTTGGATGTAAATACCCTCAAAGCTGAAAGTCTGCAGTTAAAGCACACCTCGTTCGTTTCATTTCAAATCCATTGTGGTGGTATATAGAGCCAAAAAGATTAGAATTGTGTCGATGTCCCAATATTTATGGACCTGACTGTGTGCAAACTAAATCGCCTCAGGGCGCTTTTGCCGCCAGTATCCGTTTGGGTCTTCAGAAGAGATGGGTCTTAAGCTTCTTCCTGAAGGCCAGATGGTTTTCTTCCAAGCGGATGTCCGCGGGTAGAGCGTTCCATAGCCGTGGTCCTTGGACTGCGAACCTTCATTAGCCTTTTAATTTATAACGAGTCTTGGGGATGTGGAGGAGGTTCTGGTTAGTTGACCAGAGAGGGCAACCTGGGGTGTAGGTATTGCGTATTGGGCTTTTCCTTGTGTGCATTTGTGAGTGAGGCAGAGGGTCTTAAATGTAACTTGGTCCTTCACGGCTAGCCAATGGAGGGTGCTCAGGGACAGGGTGATTGATTCCCAGGGTTTTTTTTCAGTTACCAGTCTGGCTGCTGTGTTCTGGACGATTTGTAGACCTGAAATTTGGTATTTTGGAAGTCCTAGGTAGAGGGAATTTGCGTAGTCGAGTCGGGAATTGATGATTGTTCCAACTACTGCTGCTGTATCTCCTTCCGGGATGAAGGGGATACGCAATAGGCAAGTAGTGGGATCCGCTGACTACTGATCCTATTTGTGCATCTATCGTCATGTTTGAGTCAAAGATGACTCCAAGGCTTTGGCTTTAGTGCTGGGGGTGATGGGTTGTCCGAGGATGGTGAGTGGTGTGGGCATCGTGCCAGGTTTTTTGTTTCGGTTTGCGTGGAGGAAGAGGAGTTCTGTTTTGGATCCGCTGAGTTTAAGGGATACATTGATTTGGTTTATGTGAATGTTACAGCGTCTACAAACTATGGGATATATACTGGAATTTTATATTTTTTTTTTATACTAGTAATGGTGGCATTTAGCGACTTATAGCGGGACTGCAGGAGACACTAAGCTCCAGCTCACATTGGAGCGACCTGTTGCATGACAAACCGCAGCCTATTGCCGCCAATCGCTCTTTCCAGATTGGTGCTACGCCGGCTTTGTGGTGCCGCATCAATTTGAAAAGTGAAATGAGTAGTATATGCCCAACTTTTGGCGGTTTCGGGTGCAACTTGAATAGACATATGTACATGAAGCCGCACAGATGGGGCTTTGAAATTGTGCAATTGCAGATAAAGTCGCACGATTTCAAAGCCGCAGTCATTGTGAACAGGGGGGAGAGGTGGCTAACTGACACTTTGCAGGAATCAGTGACACCAATACAGTGATCAGTGCTAATAGTATGCACTGTCACTGTACTAATGACACTTGTTGGGAAGGGTTAACATCAGGGGCGATCAAAGGGTTAACTGTGTACCTAGCCTGTGTTTGTGTTTACAGCGTGCTGCTTTTACTAGGGGAAGTGATGGATTTTATTCCCTGCTTTGTAGGAACGCAGAATCCATCCCTTCCCCCGTCAGAGCGGAACTCTGCATTTAGATCCCTGCTCTGTGTTGTTTATCAACGATCGGCGGATGCCAGAGGACATTGATTACCTGCCACCTGCAGATTGGCTTCTGCTGTGAATGTTCACAGCGGAAGTGGCGCGCCCCTTGCTACAATGTAAAGTAGTGAGTGTACAGCTTGTATAACAGTGTAAATTTGCTGTCCCCTCAAAATAACTCAACACACAGCCATTAATGTCTAAACCGCTGGCAACAAAAGTGAGTACACCCCTAAGTGAAAATATCCAAATTGGGCCCAAAGTGTCAAGATTTTGTGTGACCACCATTATTTTCCAGCACTGCCTTAACCCTCTTGGGCATGGAGTTCACCAGAGCTTCCCAGGTTGCCACTGGAGTCCTCTTCCACTCCTCCATGATGATATCACTAAGCTGGTGGATGTTAGACACCTTGCGCTCCTCCACCTTCCATTTGAGGATGTCCCACAGATGCTCAATAGGGTTTAGGTCTGGAGACATGCTTGGCCAGTCCCTCACCTTCACCCTCAGCTTCTTTAGCAAGGCAGTGGTCATCTTGGAGGTGTGTTTGGGGTCTTTATCATGATGGAATACTGCCCTGCAGCCCAGTCTCCGAAGGGAGGGGATCATGCTCTGCTTCAGTATGTCACAGTACATGTTGGCATTCATGGTTCCCTCAATAAACTGTAGCTCCCCAGTGCCGGCAGTAGAGGCAGCATGTAAACAAGGCATATCCCCGTTCTGCCTAGTGACCTGACAGAGATCAGTCATCGGGAGCAGTGATCCCTGTCATGTCAGTGGTAGCCCATCCCCCCCACAGTTAGAATCACTCCCTAGGACACACTTAACCCCTTGATCGCCCCCTAGTGTTTAACCCCTTCCCTGCCAGTGTCATTTACACAGTAATCAGTGCATTTTTATAGCACTGATCGCTGTATAAATGACAATGGTCCCAAAATAGTGCAAAAAGTGTCCGATGTCTCCGCCATAATGTCGCAGTCCCCATAAAAATCGCAGATCGCCACCATTACTAATAAAAAATAAATTAAGAATAAAAATGCCATAAATCTATCCCCTATTTTGTAGATGCTATAACTTATTGTGATTTTTTTTTACAAAAAATATGTAGAAGAATACACATCGGCCTAAACTGAGGAAAATTTTTTTTTTTATATATATATATATATTTGGGGAATATTTATATATATATATATATATATATATAGTGCTTTTTTTTCAAAATTATTGCTTTTTTTGTTTATAGCGCAAAAAATAAAAACCGCAGAGGTGGTAAAATACCACCAAAAGAAAGCTCTATCTGTGGGGAAAAAAAGGACGTCAATTTTGTTTGGCTGCAACGTCGCACAACTGCGCAATTGTCAGTTAAAGCGACGCAGTGCTGTATCGCAAAAAATGACCTGGTCAGGAAGGGGGTAAATCCTTCCAGGGCTGAAGTGGTTAAGTTACAGGAGCTATATTACTTTCACTATTATTTTTTTTTTTTTTTACAAGAACACATACTATATCCTGTCAAAGAATATTTTAATAAATGTTACTTTATCCCTTTTATGTTTTATGATCTTGGTATGTGTTAAAATAATATGCTGGCTTTAGAGGAGCCTCCAAATAAGCAGCGTTTAAGGCGCAGTAACAAAATCACAGCAGGAAAATAGAAAACTGTGATATCCAATAAAACTATTTTAGTTTGGAAATTGATATTTTATTAGCTTTTCTCTCTACTGCCCCAGGTCATTTCATTTTATTTCCCAGAACCCGATGCAATCACCAGGTGCTGGGCTCTCCAGGCGCGGGTCCGCGGCCTTTCTGAGTGAGAACGGCTCGCGCGGATTTCCTGAGACAAAAATAAATACAAAATAACACCAGTAAATGCTCTAATACGGCATTGATTTTCCATGTAATGTCACGAGTGCGCTGCTTTCTTTTATTTCCTGATGAACTAACCAGCCTGCAGAGCTGTGTAATAACGACCTGCTCAACGATTTGCAAGTTTAGCAGATTTATTTATTTATTTATTTTTTCTGAGCAGAATTTGAAGTCCCTTCCCTGGCCATTTGTTTAAAGGGAACCTGTCACAAAACCTGGGCAAATCAAACTAAGAAGGCGATTAAAAAAAAAAGGGATAAGCAAAGGCCATCTTTAGTAGAAACTACAGGTCAAAAACCATCAGTAGCAAATTTTGAGTTTTTGCCTAAATATTTTGCATCGCCCCGCCCCTTCCACCTTTCATGCCTTCCTGTTGGTCAGTGTGGGCACCCATCACATTGAAGACCAATAGGGAGGCTTGAATAATAGGAGGAGCAAAGCCGGGCTTGACCGTGACAAAAAAACTGTGAAAGGATAAGTCCACCTTTCTGACCATGTTTTATGTTATGCCCATATTTATGGTGTAACATGGTGACAGTCCACAGCCCCCTACCCCCTAAACTGTCCCCTTGCCCCACTGGCTGGGGTTCTTCTCCTTGAAGGCTCCTGTCATTTTTTAAATTCAAAATCTGTAAATGAAGAGACTATTAAGCCTCGTACACACGATCGGATTGCTGGCCAACAAAACCGTGGTATTTTGTCTGAAGGGCGTTGGCCCAAACTTGTCTTGCACACACACGGTCACACAATTGTTGGCCAACAATTGACTTTCTAGGTGTTTTTTCAGCTCTTTAGCGCCACCCTTTGGGCTCCTTCTGCTAATTTCGTGTTAGTAGAAGTTTGGTGAGTGTTGATTCACGCTTTTCATTTAGCACTTTTCAGTTTACGCTTTTCATTTCATACTTTTCGGTTCGTTTCTGAACGGCCGTTCGTCAACCAGACATGTTGCGGAATCTGAGGAGATGACGTGTCTTTTATTATTGGCCTTGGAGTTATTGCTTTGACATTATTTTTTGGTTGAATAATAATGATTTCATTTGGTATATTTTCTATATTTTTGGATGCATAGAATGCACTTTTTATTTAAGTTCTATTGGCAGATAGCATGTCTAATTTTATTTGTTTTCCTTTTTTTTAATGCACAATAAAAAAAATTTGTGGAGAATAATACTTGGCTATGTGTTTTACCTCAAATGACAGTTTGGGAGTAGGCAGTTACATTTAAAAAAAATACAATGTAAAATTAACAAGGGACACCAACATAGTTGTATCTTTGATCTTAAAAACTACGAGATAATGGTGTTGTGGTAACTTGCCCAAATAATAAAAAAAAACAAAAAAACAAGCATAATAATATCATTCTTGATATCACTAGAAAAAAAAAAGCCTTTGTTTGCAATAACTCCATCAGTATCACCAGCAAAGCAGCTTCATTATTATCCTATTAAAGAAGAAGAGAATTGTGCGCTGCATTTCCAGATTTCAAAATTTGCCGTGTCACGAATGTTAATTCTCCATTACGAACGTTCGTTTACAAGACCGACGGCTTCTGGCTCGTCCTTGCTTCCGAGCATGCATGTTTATACTTTTGTCTGACGGACTTGTGTACACACGCTCAGAAAATCCGACAACAGACATTTGTCTGCGGAAAATTTGAAAACCTGCCATTCAACATTTTGTTGGCGGAAAGTCTGGCAACAATAGTCCGATGGAGCGCACACACGGTTGGATTTACCACCAACAGCCTGTCATCGAACATTTCCCGTCGGAAAGTCCGATTGTGTGTACGAGGCTTAAGTCCCATCTGCCACTGTGGTAGAGGGACTTGTAAATCTCAATGGAGAATAAGTGAGGATATCAAGTCACCGCACTTGTAGTCCATTGATAACTTACTCCAGCTCCCTATCTGAAGGCCTTTACCTGGGTATGGACCTGTCTCTGGAGGAACTAGTGTCTACAGGAGCCTGGGCATTTCACCCGCCATCCACTGAGTGGTTGCAATGCTTTTCAGGATCCAATGCAAAAGAATGAATAAATGTACTTTTTTTTTTTTAAACGAGGGTGCAATTATTATTATAATATTTTTTGCAACAGGTGGAATTACCTTTTAACCTCTTGATCTCCATTACATTTACCTCCCTTCATGACCAGGCCACTTTTTGTGCAAATAAAATTCATGCAGTTTTTTTCCCACAAATAGAGCTTTCATGTGGTGGAATTTGATCACCGCTACGGTTTTTTTTTTTTTTTTTTGTTTTTTTGCGCTGTAAACAAAAAAAAACAAACAACGATTTAAAAAATAAAACAATATTTTTTACATTCTGCTATAAAACATATTCAATATAAAAAATGAAAAATCCAATTTCTTCATAAATGAACCAAATACATTTATCTTGGTCCCATCAGACCAGGGGCGGATCCACAGTCTAGCCTCGGGAGGGACACTGCCAGAAAACAAGTTTTTTTGTGAGCAATTTGTCGGGGAAATGGCTGGTGTTGGCGCTTCAATCACCCTGGCACCATGGTTGATATGGTGTCAGGATGATTGAAGCACATTATTTCTATTATTACATTGTAATATAAAATGAAATGGTTCAACTCACCATAATGCAGAATCAGTGGGAGCCCCGAGTGTGTCACTTTCCACCATCATCTGCCACCAGATGCGGATTGTCACTTTCCACCATCACCTGCCATCAGATGCGGATTGTCACTTGCCACCTCACCTGCCACACGTTGCGGATTGTCACTTGCCACGTCACCTGCCACATGTTGCTGGTTGTCACTTGCCACGTCACCTGCCACACCTTGCAGATTGTCACTTGCCTGCCACTAGATGCAGATTGTCACTTGCCACGTCACCTGCCACAAGTTGCGGATTGTCACTTGCCACGTCGCCTGCTCACACACCGAGCCGCTCAGTTGACCGCCCGCTCTCTCAGCCGCTGCCGAGCCGCCCGCCTGTTCACACACCGAGCCACCCGGCAGCCAGGCCAACCCGCTCTCTCACCCGCCCGCCCGCTCACACACCGAGCTGAATGGCCCGCCCACAGAGTCTCCCGCTCTCTTACCCGACCATCTCCCCGCAACTAATTTCTCGGGGGGGGAGGGAGGGGGGGCAATTGCCCTGTTGCCCCCCCCCCCTCGGATCCGACCCTGCATCAGACCACAGGACATGGTTCCAGTAATCCATGTCTGCTTGTCTTCAGCAAACTGTTTGTAGGCTCTCTTGTGCATCATCTTCCTTCTGAAACGACAGCAATGCAGACCAATTTGATGCAGTGTGCGGCGTATGGTCTGAGCACTGACAGGCTGACCCCCCCACCCCTTCAACCTCTGCAGCAATGTATGTTACAGTACATGTTGGCATTCATGGTTCCCTCAATGAACTGTAGTCCCCCAGTGCCGGCAGCACTCATGCAGCCCCAGACCATGACACTCCCACCACCATGCTTGACTGTAGGCAAGACACACTTGTCTTTGTACTCCTCACCTGGTTGCCGCCACACACACTTGACACCATCTGAACCAAATAAGTTTATCTTGGTCTCATCAGACCACAGGACATGGTTCCAGTAATCCCTGTCCTTAGTTTGCTTGTCTTCAGCAAACTGTTTGTGGGCTTTCTTGTGCATCATCTTTAGAAGAGGCTTCCTTCTGGGGTGACAACCATGCGGACCAATTTGATGCAGTGTGCGGAATATGGTCTGAGCACTGACAGCCTGACTCCTCACCCTTTCAACCTCTGCAGCAATGCTGGCAGCACTCAAACATCTATTTCCCAAAGACAACCCCTGGATATGACACTGAGCACGTGCACTCAACTTCTTTGGTCAACCATGGTGAGGCCTGTTCTGTGTGGAACCTGTCCTGTCCTTCATCTTATAAAGTAAAGGAAAAAGCTGCTGCGCCCACCAAACAAACCAAATATATATATGGAATACAAAGTGAAAACGATAAGCTGCCAACACCACCAATTAGACTAATTGTGACAACAAATATAAGAAAAAAAGTGTAGCGCTATAATATGTCAGTCAAAAACATTAGGGTCTGCTAATTGACCAGTAGTGTATATCCCAAAGGTTAAATAGTATTGGATCACATATACAAAAGCAATAAAACTGTGAAAATTCCAAAATTTGCAAAGAAAACCACTCTTATTAAGACCTTTAAGATATAACAATATAAAGAGCGTGCATCACACAGATTAAACCCAAACCCTTATAGCCGACCACAAGCATATAGGGATGGGAACAAGAGATAAGTCCCTGAAGTGAGAGAAGTTCTTTTAATCAGGTAGGGACATCTCAGAACATGGATCCAGATCTCATAGAAATGGTTGTAAATGGTGGACTCCTCCACTGATCAGCCTGATGCAAAGAGTAACATAAAATGCCCTTACCAGACGCGGTGGACTCACAAGCCATACAGCGGTGAGTCGTACGAGCTTGAACCGTGTAGCACGGTAGGGTTATACCCTGTTTCCCCGAAAATAAGACCTAGCGTGATTGTCGGTGATGGCTGCAATATAAGCCCTACCCCCCAAATAAGCCCTACCCTGTTTCCCCGAAAATAAGCCCTACCCTGAAAAGAAGACCTACAAGGAATTGAACTAGGGTTTATTTGGGGGTAGGGCTTATATTGCAGCCATCACCGACAATCACGCTAGGTCTTATTTTCGGGGAAACAGGGTAGCTGTTCCTGGTCTGCAACCGGATGGTCTTGAGAAGGGCTCCAGTCCTGAGCAGTCTCTCGGTTCGTCCTCCAGCACTCTCTTGGGTCTCAGGTGGTTAGAATTTCCAACGAAAGAGTTCCAAATAAAAACAAACATTCATAAAAACGTAATTAGCGCAGTAGACAGATGGTATAAGGTAGCGTCCTACACCCGACGCGTTTCGTCTGAGAAGACATCAACTGGGGTACAGCTAACCTCTCATCTGCTGCGCTATTTAATAAAAAGTGCTCAAATCAGCATTGGGGACACCTGCAGGATGTTTGTTTTTATTTGGAACTCTTTCGTTGGAAATTTTTTTATACAATAAATCTCCTGATTGATTGGATTTACACTATGTGGAGCTTCCTTTCGTCCACTTTCTCCCTATCTCTAACCACCTGAGACCCAAGAGAGTGCTGGAGGACGAACCGAGAGACTGCTCAGGACTGGAGCCCTTCTCAAGACCATCCGGTTGCAGACCAGGAACAGCTATAACCCTACCGTGCTACACGGTTCAAGCTCGTACGACTCACCGCTGTATGGCTTGTGAGTCCACCGCGTCTGGTAAGGGCATTTTATGTTACTCTTTGCATCAGGCTGATCAGTGGAGGAGTCCACCATTTACAACCATTTCTATGAGATCTGGATCCATGTTCTGAGATGTCCCTACCTGATTAAAAGAACTTCTCTCACTTCAGGGACTTATCTCTTGTTCCCATCCCTATATGCTTGTGGTCGGCTATAAGGGTTTGGGTTTAATCTGTGTGATGCACGCTCTTTATATTGTTATATCTTAAAGGTCTTAATAAGAGTGGTTTTCTTTGCAAATTTTGGAATTTTCACTGTTTTATTGCTTTTGTATATGTGATCCAATACTATTTAACCTTTGGGATATACACTACTGGTCAATTAGCAGACCCTAATGTTTTTGACTGACATATTATAGCGCTGTCCTTCATCTTGCTCGAGCCTGGACCAGCTCTGTGACAGCAGCAGACAGCGGACTTCAGCCCACTGTCTGCTGAAAACGGGTCACATGAGTGCAGAACGAACTGCATTCCTGAGATCCACAGAAGTACAGGCAAATGAGCTTTGGCTGTACTTCTCCTTTAAGTCAACAATCATAATCAATTGGTGACCTTCTAATGCTATCCAGGAAACATACCAAGGGTACTAAAGTCAGGAAACCTTCAGTGGGAGTTTTGAACCTCCACAGTCCCTTGTCACATGATGCTGTGACACACAACTGCTCTCATTCTGCAAAGAGAAGTGTGGGCTGTGGTGAATTCAGAAACTTGGCAGGGCTTGGAACCCGGGAATACTCCGGCTTGAGTTGTTGAAGGCACAGATTGGGGTCAGTCATTGAAGTAGGCCACTTACATTTATAGAGATCTAACTAGTGAAAATCAAGCTAAATATGCTGAAAATTGACTCATAAACTGGGGTCTGTTTGTAGGCAGGTGCAGTCTACTTTCTCCACTGCAGTTGGCGCTCTTCCACAGCAGCACTGCAGTTGGAGTGGAAGTCAAGAGGAACATAGTTCCTCATTGTTTCCTGGGTCACTGGAGAAGCTACCCAATTGGATGCTGCTGTCCCATGTGGCTCTGGTGGCCATCTTGGGTCAGGCAGAGCCTATTTAAGGTCCTGGCTTCCAGGTTTGGCATGACTTTGTGCGAGTAGGTAGAGTAGGGATATGTACGCTGCCTGGTAGGGACAGAACTAGCGACAGGGAAAGGTTCCTGTCAAGGAGAGAAAGCATAGGGCTTGCATCTTCTCTGGACATCTTCCTGCTTGGGCATGAGACGGCCATGGCGCATTCTACCCCTCCTAACAGGCGCTGTCAGTTCGGCTGAAACCTGCTCTACATGCTGTTGGACCTGTGAGTGGTCCCAGTTGGGCTGACTTCCCACTGGGTTTATTGTGAATGGTCTTTGCATTATTTCAATACAAGTTCTTTCATCGCACCTGGAAAGTGTGTGTTATGTGCAGCACAATGCGCTGCACCCCACCTACATGTTCCCTAATTGAGAGTAATATGGGGACTGCCAATGCTTGTCTCCTTTTGAAAATTCTAGTTGTCTGGCTGCCACATTGACTCTCTAACATTAATACTTTTGGCGTCAGTGGCCTGAAACAAGTATGCACACCAGAAAAGGTATATTGTCTGATTTGGGTACTTGTTGCAGTATTATCATATACAGTAATATATTATTAATATATATTATATTAACAGTATTGAAGCCAGGGGCTCAGTATGACATTTAGACATCTAGGATTTTCAGAAGGAAAGTATTAAATTGGCAGCCTCTATGTTTCTGTAGCACCCTGCTCCTGTTGATCTGGCGCTTGCATGTAAATTTAGGGGGTTATCTGTTCTGTATATAGTTCAGATTTAATCTGTGGCTAAATTAGCTTCTGTTCTAGCTTTGGCTGTGTTGCATGTAGTTCCACACTGTTGTCTGTAGGTGTCGTTGTCACCACAGGCCAGTGTTGGAAGAACAAAAGGCTGAAGTGTATTCAGTGCTCTTCTTTCTTGGAAACAGCCCAGTGGGGGTGGTTCACCGCTGTGCATTCTGGGAGAGGGTACTTAAGGGACAGACACCATTTCTTTTTCTCTCTTACCTCCTGGCCCTCCTGACCTAAGGTATGTGGTGACTTTTCTCCAGCCTCGGGGCCACACTGGCCTGAGGCTATGTGACTACAAGTAGGCCCAGAAGCCTGTCTGGGGCCTACTACCGCAGAGGTGGTCCTTAGGCTGTCTTGCCTGTTAGGAAGAAGCCGAGCCAAGCTGAGGCGATCCAGGGGAGGGCCTTTGCTGGAGAGAGCCAGGATGAAGGCTGGTCTCTCGGGAGGGCCTAGTAACTTACTTGGAGGACGCACCTGTACCTAACCAACCTACAGCACAGTACTGCCGGGTCGGCTTAAAGGTTCTGGTACTGTGTTTTGCTGTTCATCTAATACTAAATCCTGTGGCAGAGGATCGTACAACCATTTTGTTCTTCTCAAGTCTGTGGCAGAGACTTTTTGTCCGTGCGCCATTCCGGCTGCTAGGTCAGTGAGAGAGGCCTATCCGGGTGGGCAAAGATCTGTTGACTGAAGGTGTGTTTGTCTTCAGGATCTCAAATTCCTCAGTGATCTGCATAAGGTATCTGAACCCTCCTGCAACTCACTTTCTACCTCTTTACTGCTACTGCTTCAAAAGTTTTGCAATAAAGCATTGGAAATATAACGAAGTGACTGGTGCATACATTGGTGGGCGTAAGGCCTAATATAGACTCTAAGTCCCGTGTCTGGTGGAAATACAGGTAAGGGGGGTGATGGCAAAGACCCAAATAAAATCAGCCGCTCCTTTGGGGGTGAGCTCTACATTTCCATATATGCCTTCAAAGGAAACCTGTGCTCAGAGAAATATAGAAGTTACCATTAATGGCTTATCCTGAAATTATAGTTGCCTGACTGTCATTCTGATCCAACAACTTCAATGCTTGCACATTCACAGAACCAGAGAAAGTATAAAGATGTTGGACTTCAGTGCCTGTATACCTATGTAGCTCCCTGAGGTTTAGTCAGGGATGCTCCTCACAAATTTACTTGCCAGGAGTAGTAACCCTGGTCAATTTTTAGAGATCCATTGATTTCTCCCTAAGCTTGGCCTGGTTGTACTTTTCTCTTCTACCACTAGGTGGCCGGGCACTTGGTGGTACTAGATATGAAAAGGACAACTCAAGGTTAGGTTATGGGTATATGGGGTATATCAGCCAATGGGCAGGGGTTTTCTTGAATCACTTGGCCTACTAGGAGAGCCTATATATTTGGGTGGAGTCAGGTGATCGCTGTTCTGTGCCACCTGGACGGCTGTCTGGGTGGAAATTTGTCATGTGCCCTGGCTGCTAGGCCGGAGATTGGGCCTATCCCGGGGGCATCTGGCTGCTAGGCTGTGTGAGGGCCTATCCAGAAGTAAGAGAGCAGAGCCGGGTTGGGATTGCGGCTCAAAGTCCAACCAGAGGTGACCTCTTTTACATCCAAGAAGTGTCTGGTGCCCAATAACTTTGTCCACCTTGCACCCACTATGCCTCACAACCCAACACATCCAGAAGGATGTCAGCTATATTTGGCCTGGAAAGTTCTCATTAGACTGGACAAGGCCAGAGACCTTGCTACACTTATGTAGCACCCTCTTAGTTAGGCTGCTAATATGTTTCAGAAAATTTAGTTTTTGGCTCCTCTGTAGCCAGTGGAGCAGGATTTGATTGTTACTAGCTGTTCTGGGCTCTGCTGGCTTCAGGTTCACCTGTTTCCCCTGAATTCCAGCAAGTTCTGGAATATAGTGGGTTGACCCTGGACTGAATATTCATGCAGCCTCAGTCAATCTCTGGTCGAGAGAGTGGCCAACAGGGTGCTTAGGGGTACATAAATATTCTGGAGCCTAGAGCAGCAGGGTCCCTTTGCCCTGGTTTAGAGATACCCAGCCTGGAGGAGCTGTCTGCCCTCCTGGGCTAGCTGCTGAGGCCTGCAGGAGGTTGTCTGAGGTCTTAGCTCAGGGAGAGCTGGAGGCCTACTGCTAAAGTGTGGAGAACAGTTAAGAGAAAGTCTGTCGAGGATCTGGCCTGGAGACTCATGGAGTAGGGTCTCGTTGATACTAGAAGGAGGTGTCAATGTATACAGGGACACAATAAGTAGAGGGCAGAGAATGAGAGATCCTAAAGAGACTGACACTGCTTTGACTCTTCTTTAAGAGACGGTTCCAGGTGGCTGGCTCAGGGCTGTTTCCAGTGTGGTGTCCCCCTGAAACTGTATGTCCACATTTTCTGTTTTAGAGGTCTATCTGGGGCAGGTTAACTGCTTCAACAAAGAGTCCTCTGTTAAAGTTGCACTAGTCCTGGTCCTGGAGTATCCCAAGGCTCACCCTACACCCTATCCAAGTTTTCCTGAGCAATAAATCTCAAAAAGACACTTTCTGTCCAACTACTTGGTGAAGAGATTTAGAAACAGCTGTGTGCCTGGCTGGCTGCTGTGCATCCAATAGAGAACAGAACCTGGGATAATATGGCCAGCCCTGTCAAGGGTATGTGCTACACTTAGGTTGAATTCACATCTTTGCATTTTCGCTCATTGCGTTCTCAATTTAAAGAAATGGAAATGCATTAAAACGCATCCTACCTCATGTTTTAAGGTGCGCATCAACACCCGTCATGAAGCATTTTGATGCATTATAAGGCATGCAGATGCACCATTGTGCACTTCAACAGTGATGTGTGATATGATACACGTTGACATACAAAACAATGCACAGTAACGCACGTTAAAAATGAGAGTCAATGCACGTCAATAAGCATTAGCAAGTTTTTTTATGTACTTTCATTTATTTCAATGGACGATGAATAAGGGTAAAATTGCATTGGTGTAAATCCAGCCTTAGAAAGTCAAAGGATCGGCATGATTATATTTTAGCAGAAAGGTCAATTATTTCAGCCCCCACCCCACCGCCATTTTATTCTCACTATACGTTTCCTTTTAATGCAAAAAATAAAAAAAAATTAGTTAAACTTCAACTTTAAAAAATGCATTTTGAGCATTCAGTATAATGAAATAAGGCTGCCGGCAATCTCTAGATATAAAACACCTAAAGAATGGTTGCTGGAAGTGTTTTGTGCTGCAACTGAACATCACTAATGTTCCTGGACCGGCCACAATGCCGATAAATCCTTGAAAGTGACTGTAAGTGAGTATCACACGCCAATGTGCATAGCTAATATTTAGATATATAATATTTATATAGATCATAATTCCAGCCTGTCATCCAGTGCACTTGCACTTTCCATCAAGGGCCACCGAGCTGACATTAAACAGCCTAGCAAAATGATGTTCTCTGTTTTCTGCAAATTGAAGAAAAACAACATCATATTACAGAAATAAAACACGGAGATCGTGACGGCATGTGCAAGCTTGAGGTATGGCTTGTGGATGCAGGAAAAAAACATGTTTTCTTCAGTGGGAGTGTAAATAGGGCAATGTACCCCCTGCTGTAAACTGGATGTGTACATTCATCAGGATGCTCAATGACCATATAACGGGACAAGGCCTTAGAATGGGCACCTTTATGAAGGTCACTGAACTTCAAAATGAATTTTAATATCTATATTATCATTGTTATTATCCATGAAGGGCAAAGCAACAGGTACACCTAACTGCTGTGTCCCCCCCCCCCCCATCCTTTTTTGTTTATACTCAAGTATACTTCTAGTCACCCTTCTGTTTAGGTGGTGCACAGGCATACCTGGTACTTCTGGATATGGGGGAGCATTTGGCTTACTACCCTTCATCTCATGATGTTACCCTAGGTGCCTCAGCCTTCAATTGTCAGGCTTGACTGCTATTACGTGGGGCTCTGACTATGTAAGCTCTGACTAGATCAGGTTGAGCTTCCTGCAGGCCAATGTCACGGTAGTAGTGGTACCACTTGGCCCAGTCAAGTAAAGCAATGTTTAACCAGGGGCATATAAAAAAGAATCCTGGCCCTCAAAGTTCCAGTAATGTGCTGTGGAGCATGTAACTTCATCAGACTGTCAATGCCACGTAACGGGTGTTTAGAGACAACTTCCTGAGGGACTGGTGTACTAGACCTCCAGAAGCCTTCTCCACACTCCACCAAGTTTCTTAGGCAGTAGGCAACAGCCATGTTTGATACTCAGTAATGACACCAAAGCAGCCACTGGCATGGTCTCCACCTCACCCTCCTTGCCAGTTTGTAGGCAGGCGCAGTCTGCTTCCTCCACTGTAGGTGGTGCTCGACCAGAGCATCACTATAGCCTGGAATGGAAGTAAGGGGAAACTCAGTTTCTCTGTGGTTTTCTGGTCCCTGGAGGCAGCATTCCAGTTGGCCAAGATGCATTCAGGTGACCTTTGGTGGCCATCTTGGGTCAGCAGAGTCTTTTTAGGTCCCTGCTTGTCAGGTTTTGCCATTCATTTGCAATCTGGTAGTGTAGGAACAGTACTAGTGGCAGGGAAAGGTTCCAGACAAGAAGGGAAAGCGTAGGGTTCACTGCTTCTTTGGACTTCTTCCCGTCCGGGCATGAGACGGCCAGACCGCATTCTGCCCCTCCTAACAGGCGCTGTCAGTTCGACTGAAACCTGCTTCACCACACACTGTTGGAATTCGTGAGTGTTCCCAGTTGGGCTGTCTCCCACTGGGTTTGTTGTGAGCTGTCTTTGCTTTACTCCAAGTTCTTTACATTGCACCTGGACTGTGTGTGTTATTGTCGCGCACACTGCACCCACTTACAAGCTTGCCATCCAGCTATGGCAGTTACACCACCAGTGCAGCCAGGGAGCAGTAACAGTGTCAGTTCAGAATGAAGATGGGCAAGAGAGTGAGGCCACTGACCTACTGTCTTTTCAATCTGCGATCACTGTCTCTGTTTCTCTTCTTCCCAATGTCCCATCCCTGCTTTCCTTCTCTTTCCAATCTGTAGGCCCTGTCCCCAGGAAGTGATTGCAGACTGGAGAGTGAGGGGAAACAGTGATTTCAAATGGGACAAAGAGAAAGACAGTGATTGCGGATAGGTCAAAGAGAAAGGACAGTGCGAACAAATTAGGTTTTACATTGTAATCAACCCAATCAGTATTAAATGCTCTATCTCAACCGTTCAACTACCTCTTTTGCTGGACAGCTTGGCCTGTTAAATTAAGTTGAAAAATAACAGATTTTACTGGCAAGTCTAAAAAAAAAAAAAAATTGATGCCAACACATTCAAGGATTGTTAAACTTCGATGTATAAAATGTTGGTTTTGATACGCTTTCACAATTGGTAACAATTGGCATGCTCTATAATTGTGTTCTTTGCTTGCTTTAACTGGTGGGCCATTGTGGACACCAATATGTGTCTAACCCCTTCCCTCCTGTAGTAGCTAGAATTGATTAAAAATAATAGGTTTTGGTAGATGAAGGTTTAAGCATTAGGGTTCAGGCTTGGGGGGGGGGGGGGCATCAAGTTTTACAGCAGGGGTATTGAATTAAAATTCACGGAGGTCCGGTCAGTAAAATTAACTTCCAGCAGAGGTCCGAATCACATGTTTGTCTGATGACTAAGACCTTTACATCACAGACCCCCACATTTATATCACTATCCCCTTTTTACATCAGTGTGCTCAGTCCCCCCTGCACATCACACTCCCCCTTTACATCAAAGTCCTCCTTCACATCACAGTTTCTTCCCCTTTATGTCACGTCACAACACATTCATGTCAATGTTCCCACAGTTTTAGTTCCCCCTTTCATAGCAGTTTCCTCACCCCTTTTCACGACCAGGTCCATAGGAGAGATCCCTCTAAGACACTATTTTTAGGGATTGACAAGTACAAACCCCACTGGCGAGGCAGTTCACTTATTAGGGAAATATCCAAGTTAGAGATGTCCTGGATATATAAAGTCAAAAGTTATGTGCCATTCGGCATGAACGTCGACACAGACGTGAACGCCTTTATTAATAACGCATAACTTATTGTTAATTTGTTTTGGTTTTTTCTTTTTCATTTCTTTATTATGCAATGTAACTCATGAATTCATTGTAAAAGTCATCGCTCTGGGTTCCCATAACCAGAGCACCGGTTGAGCTTTTACTGTTTTCAATTATGGTTTTTTCATGGTTGGTTTGGTATATTGTACTGGGTAAATATATACCAACATATACCAACTTGATTACATTTTTTTGGGGATTGCGGGAGGGAACACGCCCTTTTTTTTGGGTTTATCCCACATTGCAACATAAAGGGTGTTTACATTTTATTTCATTATATTTTAGTGTACTGGCACATGTTTATTTTAATTTTCATATTTTTGATATAATTTTATTCATATTCATAATTTTTATTCCATCTCTATTTTTCCAAAATTTATTTTTACATGCATCAGCATGTACATTCATCCATTCACTGTCCAAGTAAATTTGAAAACAAAATCTTTTTTGCATGTAATTTTGGAATAGGCCACTAGGGGTCCTCCCCCCCCCTCCCCTTCTTTTCCATGTCCCCGTAGGCTCTATTTCCATACTCCACTCATGCGTGACACTACTCAGATTTTTATACATGGCGCGGTGCGGATTTGGATTGCCCGCCCTGTGCACGCGTGTTGTCGGTGTGGAGCGCGCACCCTCCGATTCGATGGTGTGTGATGCGCGAGGCTGGAGGATCCTTTGTGAATGGCCAGTAATTATTTATTTATTTACTTATTTTCTATCCTCCTTCTTTTTGCCTTGGTTGCCCATGCGCAATACAGGTACCCAGCTAGCCGTCTGACCCAGCGTCATGTGACGCAAGTCAGGATCTAGGGCGCGCAAGCGCACATGCATTCAGTCATTCCTTGCTCTGAATATTCAGTAACCGTCTGACGTAGCATCATACGACGGAGGTTGGGACACAGGGCGCGCATGCGCACCTGGTTCCAGCCATTTTTACATTTTAGGCTACTGTGGAGATCCGGTTTGAACCCAGAGTGAGGCTTCTATTTTATTATGTTTTACTATTTAAGGGAGGTGACGTGATGTGCCGCCCGTGCCCCTGGAAGACGCAATTTTCTTGCGAAACGCAGCGTAGGGCTGAGCGGTGTCATCGCGTCACCTCCCACTGTCGTTGCAACTCCAGCAGGACGGGCTGTCTGTGAACATCCGGCCGGTGCCGCAGACTGTCTTTCTTCAGAGGACGTTTTTTTCTAACTATATGTGAGTTTTTACTATATTTTTAATAAATATCATTTGATTTTACACTATCGGAGCCCTCTTCTGTTTTTCCCTTTATGATGATAATACTTCGCTGAGGGATGAGCCTCTTTTCCTTGTGGATCCATCTATCTGCACTACAGTTTCTGATATCCTAGTACAGCTTCCACCCGACTCCTTGATGGTTTGGAATAGCAGGATTTCAAAGCCCATTTAGACCCTCTGTAACGGGGGGTCATGGGGTTCTGGTAAGCGGCCAGGCTCTTTACTCATGGTGGTGGACCCACACACCTAGGATTTCACACAATTGGATAATTTTTAAATGCAAAATCACTTTTTGGTGTTTATGTGTATGGACTTTTATTGCACCATTCTATTTATTTGTATCATACATTGCAGTCTTTCACGTATATATTTTTTGCACTAATGCTTTATTTAATAAGGTTTTTTATATTTGCTCAAGGGGAGGTTGGATCAATTTAAACCTCACACCTGTTTTTGGTTTACTATATGCACATATGGTTTTCCTGCACTTTTGTTGTGAACATTTTTTAGTTATACACACTGTAGTTTGTTTATATGCGCGAGTCAACATTTTTCTTAATTTTTACGTTTGTGTGTTTGTGTCACATATAGGACTCTGCAGCACATATTATTGCTAATAATTTTTCTTCGATGCGCAGTTTTTTACAATTTTTTCCTTTTCATTTCAGTGGCCTCAACCCCCCCACCCCGTTATAGCAGTGTCTTCAGCCCCCCTCTTTATAGCAGTGTCCAAGGGACATCACCAATCTTGTCTCCAAATATCACCCAAATGGTCCTCTCCCCTCTTCTCAAGACCTCCTACTCTCAAGCTCTCTCGTCTCCTCCTCCCATGCTCGTCTCCAGGATTTCTTCAGAGACTATCCCATCCTCTGGAACTCGCTACCTCCACCGGTCCGGCTATCCCCTACTCTTGCTACCTTCAGACGATCCCTGAAAACTCATCTCTTTAGGAAAGCCTATCACACCTCCAACTAATCTTCTACCACTTCCATCAGCTCATTCCCCACAGTTACAACCTTTTGTACCACCTGTCCCACCCTATTAGATTGTAAGCTCTTCTAAGCAGGGCCCTCTTAATCCTCTTGTATTTTATTGTATTATAACTGTATTGTCTCCTTTTTATATTGTAAAGCTCTGCGTAAACTGTTGGTGCTGTATAAATCCTGTGTAATAATAATAATAATAATAATAACAATCAGCTACCCCCCTTCCCTTTATAGCAATGTCGTCACCCCCCACCCCCTTTTATATCAGTTTCCTTACCCCCTCTTTATAGCAGTTCCCCCCCCCTCCCCCCATAGCAGTGTCACTCCCCTCTTTATAGCAGTTAACTCACCCCCCCCCCAACTTTATAGCAGTAGTTAAATCAACCCCCACCCCCTTCTTAAAACAGTGTGCCCCTCTTTTTTTTTACAGTGTCTCCACCTCCATTTATAGCAGTTTCCTCACCCCCCCCCCCAATCCCATATAGCAGTGTCCTCACCCCTCCCCTCCATTTATAACAGTGTCCTTATTCCCTTTTTTTAGCAGTTTCCTTGCCCCCCTTTTAGCAGTGTCCTCAGCCGCTCCTGCCCCCTTATAGTAATGGTCACCCCCCTTTATGGCAGTTTCCTCACCCCCCCTTTATAGCAGTAGTTTCCTCAACCACCCCCCCCCCCTTATAGCAGTGTACCCCCCCTTTTTTTACACATCCCCCATTATAGCAGTTTCCCTCACCCCTCCCCCTCATCCCTTATAGCAGTGTTCTCACCGCTCCACCCCATTTAATATCATTATCCTACCCCCTTCCCTTTCACAGCATCATTTTCATTCCTACCTTACACAAGGCAGGTCTGGCTGGGGGGGGTGGCAGCTGGTGATTGGTTGCTAAGACCGCCCAGCATCCTAGCAACCAATCACCTGCTTGCAGCTCCTGCACTTAGTCCAGACCTGCCGCCTCTTCCATGCTCTGCCCTTCTGCGAGGATGACGGCGCAGTGGCTGTGTGAAGGGAAGCAGGAGAAGAATCTACAATGCGGCCAGCACAGGGAGAAAGAGAGATCTGGCTACTAAATGGCTCGTGATTGCAGTGGTCCGGATGTGACTGTTACTTGGTCTGGACCCAGACCGCGGTCCACCATTTAGTGATACACTAAAATCATCCTTAGCAGACACAAACACAGCATCACTTACAAAATTCCTGCTTAATTCAAAAGATAACTCTGTATTGAGCTATAAATAATCTCTGTGTGTGGATGAAGTCTTGTGGCTTGTATAGTGTGAACCAGGAGCTTCTTTATGGAACTGAAGCCACCTGGAGCTGTGTGCAGGCATGACTAAGGTATTGCCTTGTATTATGGCTGAATGACCTTGATACTGAACCCCACCCAACTAAATTTCCCTTACCCCAAAACAAACAACTTGGAACCATTTTTGGGGTTGAAAAGGCCAAAGCAGCCATTTTATTGAAATGCAAAATTACACAAAGTACAACCTTTACAAAATCAATTTTCATTATGAAGATGTATAACAACAATCCTAAATAATGATTGACCTTTTTTCTGGACTAGGGTCTTTGATGACACATTTATTTTACTCACCGGCTGTATCCACCACCATTCCACTTCAAGACCCTCAACCGCAACTGCATGGACTTGAGAACAATTTAACTCTCCATTTATCTTTATTACAGCCACATAACCTTTAGTACCTTACTGCTTTAGCTTAAATATGGAAGGTAGTGGTACACCCATGCCTGTGATGGGCCCAACCCCTTAGTGTCCACATTTTAACCACCATCTCTCGCCTTCAAAGACCCCTAATGCCGCGTACACATGACCGGTCTTTCCGTCGGAATGAACTCTGACAGCTTTTTTGATGGAGTTCCGACGGAGTTCCGCTGAAACGGACTTGCCTACACACCATCACACCAAAGTCCGATCGTTTAGAACGCGATGACGTACGACGGAACTAGAAAAAGGAAGTTCGATTTCAAAATATTTTATTATTTTGTAAGAAATTACAAAGTACAATTCAAGACATTGTACGTCGTGCAACGACGTTTTTCTTAAGTAAAAGACAGAGAAACAACTTAATTGATCTAAATGTAATTAAATGTAAATAAATGTAATAGTCAGCAGCCTGACATTGGGCTTTGTGTATTCAGATGAGCCTAGGTAGAGAAATAAACTGTACTTTGGCTATGAGTTTATACCAATATATATGTATATCTAGGGCGCCTTCTCTCATTGCAGCACCCCAAATGGGATCTCTTTGTGCCGCAAGGGGAGAACGCCCCCCAGGATTAGCAGGTATGTACAGTCCACATCATTTCTATTGAGGCGTGGAACCTCTACTGAGGTCGGATTGTAACTATAGGGGCACATATATGATGTACAGATTGCTCGGTCAAGAAGGTTTAAGGTCGTCATTGATTTTCTGGGTATGGACTGCAGCATTGGTCCAGTTTGTCCAGGGTAACCATTGTTTCTTGGCTTTGGATGGACGACCATTACTGGAAGCCATCATTGTTTCATAACTGAAGTGGAGTGAGACCAGATCTTTTGTTTGTGTTATGGAAGGGGGAATGTCTGATTTCCAATTCCTTGTTATGTTGAGTCTGGAAGCTAATAAGATGTGGGTTGTTGTGTGTCTGAGTGGGCCAGGTATAGCCTCTATGTTTAGGTTTAGAAGTGCCATTTCAGGCGAAGGTGGGATTGTAGTTTTGTTGATGTTGGTAAGCAGATTGAACGTGTCTACCCAGTATTTTCGGATGGAGGGGCATGACCAAAAGATGTGGAGCATGTCTCCTCTAGATGATATGCATCGCCAGCAAATGTTGGGGGTGTTAGTGTTGAATTTGGCTAGTTTATCTGGGGTTAAGTACCAACGGAGTGAGATTTTCTGTGTGAGCTCCCAAAGTGCTGAACATTGGGTTGCATTGTAAATGGACTTGAGAGCTAGTTGCCATTGTGTGTCAGAGAATGTTTTTGTGAGATCCTTTTCCCATTGATAGTGGGGGGTCATCTTGGTGAAGGATCTTTTACCCTGTAGGAGGTTATAGAAGTAGGATATGCCTTTGGGCCGTGGTGTGGGGTTTGTGAGGAAGTCCCATGACTTCTGGGGGATGTTGTAGAGAGGAAGAGGTATTTTATTGAAACAGTGTTGGATGCGGAGGTACGTGAAGCTTTCAAAGGCGGGGAGAGCAAATTCCCTTTGTAGTTGGGAAAAGGGTTTAATTTGATTACCTCGTAAAAGTTGTTGTAGTGCATGAATTCCACTAAGGGACCATTTGGAAAGTCCGAGGTCAGGTGTTAAGTGGTGAAGAGTCTCTAGGGGTATGTTGTGGAGTGTGTTAGGGGGATTGTATTCTGAGGGGGATATCAATTGTTTCCAGGCGTAGACTGAAGCTTTCATGGTCGGGGAGATGGAGGGGGATATATAAGATCCCAGAGGAGTGCTCATCAGCCATATTTTTAGGTTTGGGCGTACCAACGATGTATTTTCTATCTGTGCCCACAGAGATTGGGTGGTAGATTGAAACCACTCTGGGAGTTGTGCAAGTATTGCTGCGAGGTAGTAATCCCTAAAATCTATGGAGCCTGTGCCTCCCGCTAGTCTGTGTTTGATTAGTTTTGTGTGTGCACATCTGGGTTTTTTCCCATTCCATAGACACTTGTTGAAGATTGATTGGAGGGTCTTAAAAAAGGAGGCTGGGACTGGGATTGGCAGTGTACGGAAGAAGTATAATATTTGGGGAAGACATGTCATTTTGAAGGCTGCCAATCTCCCCGACCAGGAGAGCTCATGTTTAACTATATGTTGTGTATCAGATTTGATTTTTTGTAGGAGTGGGAGAAAGTTAGAGGAGTAGATATGTCTTGTGGTTTTTGGGAGTTGTGTTCCCAGGTATGTGATTTCCTTGTCTGCCCAGTCAAAGGAATACTGTGCCTGGAGTAAATTCTTGGTGGTGGAATCGATATTAATAGCTAGAATTGAAGATTTGGTTGTGTTTAGTTTGTAATATGATATCTTACTGAACCAATTTAGAGTTTCTTGTGCTGCCGCCAGAGAAGATGAAGGGTTGGTGAGTATTAGAATGACGTCGTCCGCGAAAAGGCTAATTTTGTGGCAGACGTTACCAATTTGGATTCCGGATATTGTAGTATTGGTTCTAATATGTTGTGCTAATGGTTCCATTAGCAGGTTAAAGATAAGTGGGGACAGGGGACACCCTTGACGCGTGCCATTGGTAATGGGGAATGGTTTGGAGAGCATACCCTGTGTAAAGACCTGGGCTGAAGGGGTAGTGTACATAGCCAAGATGGCTTTAAGGATGTGGTCTCTGAACCCAAATCTCTGTAGGACCATTTTGAGGTAGGTCCAATGAACCCTGTCGAACGCCTTCTCTGCGTCCAATGAGAGGAGCAGAGAAGGCGTTCCGGTGGATTCCGCATGATGTATCAAGTTGAGCATTCTTCTAGTGGCGTCTGGTGCTTGTCGTCCCTTAGTGAATCCCGTCTGGTCTCTGTGTATGAGGGTAGGTATAATGTCTAATAGACGTGAGGCGATGGTCTTAGCATAGATTTTCAGATCAAGGTTGAGTAGGGAGATTGGTCTAAAGTTTTTGGGGGAGTTTGGTTCTTTCCCTGGCTTTGGTATCGTAACTATTAGTGCGTTTAAATAATCATTCGGAAGTTTAGAGGAGGAGGCAGCGTCGTTGTATAGTTCAGTAAGTTGTGGGAGGATTTGGGGGGAGTATTGTTTGTAGTATTCAGCTGTTAGGCCGTCTGGACCTGGAGCTTTGCCATTAGGTAGGGAGTTTATTGAGGAGAGAATTTCCTGTTCTGTAAAGGGCTTATTGAGTTTCTCTAACTGTTTCTCATTCAGGGTAGGTAGCTGAATGGATTGGAGGAAGAGGTTAATCTCTTCTGGAGAGGGTTGTGGAGTATTAGTGTCGTGTTTCAAGTTGTAAAGGTCGCTATAGTAATCGCTGAATGCGTTGGCTATGTCTTGAGGGTTGGTCTGGGGAATATTAGTATGGGGGTGAATGATCTGGGAGATTTTAGTTTTAAGTCTTATACCCCTAAGTTTCGTTGCCAGAGATTTTCCTGCTTTATTGGAGGTGGCATAAGAGGTGGCTTTAATTCTACGTTGGAGGTATTCAAATGATTGAAGGAGTAAGGTTTTCAGTTCTTGTCTTAGGTTGAATAGTTGGTGGGTTATTGGGTTTTGGGGTTTAGTCTTATGTTGCTGTTCTAGAGAGGCTATTTGAGTGGTTAACTCATCTAAACGCTGCGTCCTCCTCTTTTTGTGAAGGGAGCTTAGCTTGATTAACAAACCTCTAATGCAGGCCTTATGGGCGTTCCACACCACCCCATGGTCAGATGCAGTGCCTTTGTTTATAGAGAAAAATTCTGAGAGATGGTGGGAGATTTCTGTTGTGTACTTTTCATTTTGTAGTATGTAGTTGTTTGCGCGCCACAGAAATGTGTTGCGTTGTGGAGTGGAATCTGAGATAGAGATAGATATTGGGGCGTGGTCTGACCATGTTGTGGTGTGGATTTCAGACTTGCAAATATTCTGGAGTAGCCATTTATCTGTTGCAAAAAGATCAATTCGTGAATATGAATTGTGCATGGGAGAATAAAAGGTAAAGTCCTTTTCAGAATCGTGGTGGCAGCGCCACACATCGAATAAGTCCTGTGTAGACAAAAATTTCTTCAATGGCGACATTCGCCTCTTCGCAGGAGCTGTTGTGTCAATGGTGACGTCCGGAACATTGTTGAAGTCCCCGCATAGAATTACATGGCCTTTTTTTATCTGTTTGATTAGCCTCTGTACTTTATGCATGAACTTCATCTGTTGGGTATTTGGTGCATAGATGTTGGTTAAGGTGTAGAAAATTTTGTTGATGGTGCACACTAAAATTAAGTAGCGACCGTCGGGGTCGATTAGTAGATTGGATAGGTGGTAGTCCACCGAGTCCTTGATTGCTATCATGACTCCTTTGGATTTGGTAGAATGGCAAGCATGAAAAATGTGTGGGAATTGGCGGTTGTTGCATAATGATGAGTCTGAGTTTATCAGATGTGTCTCTTGGATACAGAGAATGTCGCTCTGGAGAGCTCTGGCGGTTTTCCATAAAGAGTGGCGTTTAGCCGGGTGGTTCAATCCTTTGGCATTAAGTGAGAGGACGTTTAGTGGCATTGTGGTGTGGGATGGAAGTAGATCTGAGTGAGAGTCACTTACAGTTAGTTGTCCTGGTCAAGGATATGGAGGATCCTGCGATCTGTGGCTGATGACAGAAGGAGTTCGTTCCCCTGGCAGGGAGATGGTTGGCTAGAGGAGCTGCGGATAGAGCAAAATGTTAATCACACTTTATATTAGTAGCCCAATGGTCAAACTGCCGATAAAGCAACTGTGCTTAGTTGAAAGGAGCAACATAGAGGAGGTGTAAACACCGCTTCAGCCTCTATTTGGGGGTTAAACAGTTTGTAACGAAGGGAGCTCAACAAACAGTGGAAGGTTGCGTGGTCTCCAGGGGAGGAGTGAAGTAGTAGTTAGGCCTACTATGGCAATATCTGTAGGGTCACTTCAGCTGGGGTGGTGATCCATGCGGTTGCGGGCGTTAGAGGGGCCGCTGCGGGTTGGTGGGATCTTGGGAGGTTCTGTGATTATTCCCCAGTTGTGGAGGAGGTGCAGGCCTTTGTTTAGGTCATGTATGGTGTGAGATTGACCATTCCTAGTGACCAGAATAGTCGCAGGGTGGCGCCATTTGTAAGGAATTTTGTTGTTTTGTAGCCCCTTTGTAATCGGGTTCAGGTTTCTTCTTAACTGGAGCGTGTATTTAGAGAGATCCGGAAAAAACTGGACTCCCGTGTACGGAGCTGGTAGTGGAGATTTGTTTTTGACCCCTAGCAGGAGTTTCTCCTTAATGTGAAAGAAGTGGACTCTCATTAAAACATCTCTAGGAACAGAAGCAGCAAGGTGGGATGGCTTGGCTATCCTGTGTATTCTGTCTATGATTATGTCCCTGGGAGATGCTTCTGGAACAATGACGTGCATTAATTCCTTTGCGTATCTTGGTAGATCAGCAGGCATTATGGATTCGGGGACTCCACGCAGTTTGACATTGTTCCTGCGTGATCTGTCCTCTAAATCGGCCAGCTTGGCGCGGATCCATGCTTGTTCCTCCCTCACATCTTCACACACATCTATGACTTCATTAACTGTGGCTGTGCAGTCACTCATATTTTTTTCAATGCATGTCACTCTCTCATCTATAGAGTGTATGTCTGAGGAGATTTTAGCAAATAATGAGGAGAGATCTGTCATGAGGGAGGTCTGCAGGGACAGTAGCATGTCCTTTAAGGTGGTGTCCATCACAGGCTGCCCCGATGTGGGGAATGATGCCATAGATGAATGCAGGGCCTGGTTGCTGAGAAGGGGATTGAAAGCCTGGGCCTCAATTTGTGAAGAGGGCGGGCGCTGCGGCGGCGCATCGAGCCTCATCTTAGCTTTCGCTGGGCTATTTAGGAGGTGGTCGCCTTCCAGGGGGTGAGTGGGTAAAGCTGGGGGGTCAGATGAAGCGGATTCTACCGGGAATTCGTCCGGTAGATCCGTGTAGGATTCGTTCGGCGCGGCCTGGCCGGCGCCATCTTGGCTTTCACTGACCTGCTCCGCCGGCTTGTAGGAGAACTCGGTGAGTTTCTTGGGCTTGTATTCCGGGTTTCTCTTTCTAGATACGCTGGCCATGTTCCCAAGTGTCTCAGGTGCAAGGATGGCGCTGGATTTTGTTAGCTGTGCGGCCTGCGTAGCTGTAGTATCTCCCCTGTGAGACGAGCTGAGGATTCCATCTTCAGCTCCGGTCGGCCACGCCCCCAGAAAAAGGAAGTTCAATAGCCAGTAGCCATTAGCTGCCCTTGTGTTGTTTTTGGTCCGCCGGACTAGCATACATATGAACGCTTTTCCCGATAGGAATTGAGTTCGTCGGAAAGATTTGAAACAGGTTCTATTTCTAGGTCCGTCAGAATTTTAGAAAGAAAAAGTCAGATGAAGCCCACACACGATCGGAATGTCCGACGGAATGATTCCGTCGGACCTTTTCTGCCGAAAAGTCCGGTCGTGTGTACACGGCATTAGACGCCGGCTAGCTGCTATGACAATATCTTAAACAACATAACTAGAATCAGAACTTGCAACATAGTTTTGATGAGCCTCCATTTTCAAACCCAGAACTCCTCAAAACATAAAACCAAACAATACAATTTCAAAGTGGTAAAAACATAGGGAGGGAAGGAGGGAGCGAGAAGCTCATCTGTCCCAATTCCTGCTCCAACTGACCATGAGGCAAGTGACCACCCCTTCTAAGACCACCGTGGTCCCACCCTGAGACATCCCTGCTTTATCCAATCAGATAAGACCCCGATTCAACTTTGAATCATACACATGTATTTTAAAAACAGGAGGTGATCTTGGGACTTTAAATGAGGCAATCGACTTGATACATGTAATTTGATAGAAGTTTAATGGTGTGTTAACATATTGGATAGATATAAATACATAGCATAGGCATATAAAACGTACATTTGTAATTTCATGTATAGCATAAAACATCATAATAACATCCATGTACATACACATATGTATTTGGCAGCACAGTCGAATTTGCAACAAATAGCAGTCTTGAATAAAAATTGATAACAGATGTATAAAAGGTTTGTATGGAAAAGATGAAAATGATTGGAATAGGGATGGAGGCGCATTTATATATGTGCTTCATTCAAAGTCCCAAACCTGAGAATGGCTGAGAGTTGCAGAAAGTCCATTCAACTATCCTGATAGTTGGAAGGAGTTTTTGTACCCATTCTTGTACCTAAAAGGACTCCTTATTAGCCTGATTATTTTACTTTTTTTTTTACATGTCGAAAAATAAAACAGCAAAAAACAAAAGTCAAATAAAAAAAACGAGCAACTGCACACAGTTAATGACCAATTTACCATATTTAACATATACTTTAACATATTTGTTTGGTAATTAAGCACCCCTACTATCAATATATAAGCACCATCTGTGAAATTACCCAGTGACTGAAAATCATGGCTGCATTTGTCTGGAGGCACTAGCATGCAAATACAATTCTACTGTAGAGAAATTGTGACTGGCATTTACAGTACCCTTGTTGTTGGCATGCCTTTAATAAACTAGAACCTAAATATTTTCCTTATATGTAAGGATGCACTGACTGCACCAGCAGAGATTAAATTAGTGCACATAGGAAGGCAGAAACACAATATAAAAGACCCTAAATGACATATATTAACTATATAAAATGAAAACTATAGAAAAATAAAACAGCAAAAAAATAAAAGTTAAATTAAAAATGAATGAGCAACAGTACACAAATAATGATCAAATGCACAAAGGAGGGTAAAAACACAATATAAAAAGACGCTAAATGACATATATTAACTACCCTAAAGCTGGCTATAGATGAGTCGTTTTTTTTTCATTCAACCAGCTGACTGAACAAGAAAAACTGACTTAATTCCCCCATCTATACTATATTCCCCTAACTATGTAAAAATAAACTATAAAAAAAAAAAAGAGAAAAAAAAAGAGTTGCATTAAAACAATATAAAAAAACAATATAAAAATATATATTATTTGTATATATAACAATATATAAAAATAAATGATATAAAAATAAAACAGTAAAAAAAAGTTAAATAAAAAACAAAAAAAAGAGCAACAGCACACAAATAATGATCACAAGTACATATATTAACTATATAAAAAGAAATTATAGAAATATAAAACAACAAAAAAAAGTTAAACTAAGAAAAACAGAGCAACAGTACACAAATAATGATCAACTGCACAAAGGAGGTTAAAAACACAATATAACTGACATATATTAAACTACCCTAAAGCTGGTTAGAAATGTGTCAATTTTTTTCATTCAACCAAGGGGCTGAACAAGAAAAACTGACCCGATTCCCTGATCTATACTATATTCAACTGTATACAAATAAACTATATAAAAATAAAACAGCAAAAATAAGATAAAGATAAACTAAAAAAAAAACAACCCATGCAAAGGTAAAAGAAGAAGCCTCTCATCATGCAGTATATACAAACATTTATTTAAAATGATTAAAAAGCACACTCCAGCGTGTGCGAGTGCTGAACATGTAAAAAACGGGGAACTAGAATGCTCCACCTGCTTTCTAAGAAAGCGGAAGTAACGTAATACACTATACCCCACCCAACGCGTTTCGTCAGTGTGCGCCTGACGTCACACTGTGACCCCCGATGATGTCAGACGCACACTGACGAAACGCGTTAGATGGGATCAACATGTCACTCCCGCTTTCTTGGAATGCAGGTGGAGCGCAAATACGGCGTTCCCCGTTTTTTACATATTCAGCACACGCTTCAGTATGCTTTTTAATCATTTTAAATAAATGTTTGTATATACCTGTACTGCATGATGAGAGACTTCTTCTTTTACCTCTGCATGGGATGTTTTTTTTTAGTTTATCTTTATCTTTTTCTTGCTGTTTTATTTTTCTATAATTTATTTTTATATAGTTGAATATAGTATAGATGAGGGAATCGGGTTCCCCCGTTTTTCCATGTTCAGCACTCACACACGCTTGAGTGTGCTGTTTAATTGTTTTAAATAAATGTTTGGATAAACTGCATGATGAGAGGCTTCTTCTTTTACCTCTACATGGGCCGGAATGAGCATCATAAATCTAGGAGCCACGCCAGTGACAACTTGCCCTGGGCTGACTTTCTCTTGAAGTGGATACATCCAAACCACGCTGTTTTGACTACGTAATGGGGGTCAACACATTACGGTGAGTATAATGCACATGTGAATGTTGGTGAAAAAGAGTTATATTTAAGTCACGAGTGAATTTGATCACATAGGAGTTTTGACACCATGGAATGTTCATGGGACTTTATGTACTGTTGCCTTGTATTGACATTTCTTTGAATTTTTTCAACACATTTTTTCACTTGTTACATAATTGATGGTACTAATTATTGATGCCCTTGCACTTTATTGGGAGCGCGATTAATTCATTTTTGGTTTATTTATTGATAAGCAATTGTCTTTATAATGAGCATCTCTGTCTTTTGCTTTTGATTTTGGTTTACCTGTGTTTGGTTTGTAAATACAGGTTAATATTTTGTAGTAGTACAACAATTTACCATTGCGCAGGTGTCAAGTTAGTTTACTCAACAACATATCTTAACAGCACACAATGATCAAATGCACAAAGGAGGGTAAAAACATAAATATAAAAGATGCTAAAGGACATATATTATCTATATAAAAATAAATTATATAAAAATAAAACAGTAAAAAAGAAGTTAAATTAAAAAAAAATTAGCAACAGCACACGAATAATGATCACATGCACAAAAAATGATCAAATGCACAAAAGAGGGTAAAAACACAATATAAAAGATGCTAAATGACATATATTACCTATATATTAATAAACTCTATAAAAATAAAACAGCAAAAAATAAAAAAAAGGTAAAATAAAAAACAAATGAGCAACAGCACACAAATAATGATCAAATGCACAAAGGAGGGTAAAAAAACCCCAATATAAAATACGCTAAAGGACATATATTAACTGTATAAAAATAAACTATATAAAAATAAAACAGTAAATAAAAGTTAAATAAAAAACAAAAAAAGAGCAAGAGCACACGAATAATGATGGAATGCACAAAGGAGGGTAAAAACACAATATAAAAGATGCTAACTGACATATATTACCTATATAAAAAATAAACTATATAAAAAGAAAACAGTCACAAATAATGATCACATGCACAAAGGAGGGTAAAAAAACAATATAAAATATGCTACAGGACATATTTTAACTATATAAAAATAAACTATATAAAAATAAAACAGTAAAAAAAAAAGTTAAAATAAAAAATAACGAGCAACAGCACACAAATAATGATAAAATGCACAAAGGAGGGTAAAAACACAATATAAAAGATGTAAATGATGTATATTAACTATATAAGAATAAAACAGCAAAAAATAAAAAAGTTAAAATAAAAAATAAAAATAAATAAGCAAGAGCACATAAACAATGATCAAATGCACAAAGGAGATTATCAATGATCAATGATCAAATACACAATATAAAAGATGCTAAATGACATATATTAACTATATAAAAATAAACTATATAAAAATAAAACTGTAAAAAAGAGTTAAATAAAAAACAAAAAAGAGCAACAGCACACAAATAATGATGAAATGCACAAAAGGAGGGTAAAAACACAATATAAAAGACACTAAATTACATATATTACCTATATAAAAATGAACTATATAAAAATAAAACAGCAAAAAATAAAAAAGTTAAAATAAAAATTAAAAATAAATGAGCAAGAGCACATAAACAATGATCAAATGCACAAAGGAGGGTAAAAACAAAATATAAAAGATGCTAAATGACATATATTAACTATATAAAAATAAACTATGTAAAAATAAAACAGTAAAAAAGATATAAATAAAAAACAAAAAAAGAGCAACAGCACACAAATAATGATCAAATGCACAAAGAAGGGTAAAAACACAATATAAAAGACACTAAATTATATATATTACCTATATAAAAATAAACTATATAAAAATAAAACAGCAAAAAATAAAAAAAATAAAAATAAAAAATAAAAATAAATGAGCAAGAGCACATAAACAATCATCAACTACACAAAGGAGGGTAAAAACACAATATAAAAGATGCTAAATGAAATATACAGTATTAACCACCCTAAGGCTGGCAACAGATGAGTCAGGTTTTTTCATTCAACCAGCTGGCTGAACAAGAAAAACTGACCCAATTCCCCCATCCACACATTCAAGGTGGATGGGGCAATCCTCCCCACAGTTACTTTGTATTATGACAGTGGGGAGACTTCCCTGCCCTCAGAAGCCACTGATCAGTGCTGCAGGCTATAGCACCGATCGAGAGGCTATAATTCAACAGGGTGATTGAACAGAAACCATTCAGTCCGCTAAATTTCGATCCATGTATGGCCAGCTTTACACATTCTAAAAAATAGAAAACATAATTTATCAAGAATCTTAATGGGTGAGACTGAGAATTTCTCTTTTGACAAAATGTTGCCCAAATGCTAAATCTGTAAATTTGTCACTCTGTTTGGCCAAAATCAATCCACAGATCCCCCACTCTGCACATAGTAACTGCATCCTTCCACAATATAAAATCTCTAATGTGCAATTCCATGGTTCCTTTTATTTAGCTAAGCAATGATGTTGTTGACAATGAATGCTATTTAATCCAATTCTAGTGAGACATATTACCAGGGGGAACAAACAAACTTAATTACATTTTTCCTTTTTATTAAAATGCTCTGATCAGAAAAAATATAGTTTTTTTCATAACAAAAGAATGTGGGAAAGCTGTAATATTAAATGTAAATGATCAAATAGGAAAATCAGGCAATTAAGAAGATGTGTGCAGGATTGCCATTTTTTTTTGTACTTTTCAAGCATCTTGAATGAGATATATAGTATACAGTATCTCACAAAAGTGAGTACACCCCTCAATTTTTTGTAAATATTTTATTATATCTTTTCATGTAACAACACTTAAGAAATTACACTTTACTACAATGTAAAGTAGTGAGTGTACAGCTTGTATAACAGTGTAAATTTGCTGTCCCCTCAAAATAACTCAACACACAGCCATTAGAGGCTGGCAACAAAAGTGAGTACACCCCTAAGTGAAAATGTCCAAATTGGGCCCAAAGTGGCAATATTTTGTGTGGCCACCATTATTTTCCAGCACTGCCTTAACCCTCTTGGGCATGGAGTTCACCAGAGCTTCACAGGTTGCCACCGGAGTCCTCTTCCACTCCTCCATGAGGACATCACGGAGCTGGTGGATGTTAGAGACTTTGCGCTCCCCCACCTCCCATTTGAGGATGCCCCACAGATGCTCAATAGGGTTTAGGTCTGGAGACATGCTTGGCCAGTCCATCACCTTTACCCTCAGCTTCTGAGGGTTGTACTCACTTTTGTGGGATACTGTGTATATATAGATATATAGATATACAGTGGAACCTCGGATTACGAGCATAATCCGTTCCAGGAGAATGCTCATAATCCAAAGTACTCACATATCAAAGCCAGTTTACCCATTGAAGTCAATGGAAACAAAAATAATTTGTTACATATAGTTACATAGTTACATAGTAGGTGAGGTTGAAAAAAGACACAAGACCATCAAGTCCAACCTATGTGTGTGATTATGTGTCAGTATTACATTGTATATCCCTGTATGTTGCGGTCATTCAGGTGATTATCTAATAGTTTCTTGAAGCTATCGATGCTCCCCGCTGAGACCACCGCCTGTGGAAGGGAATTCAAAGAAAGAGGATTCTCCTAAGTGGATTTTTCCGGCACTTGCACAAAAGTTATATAGACTGGAAGAGTACAAACTCATATGAAGAATAAAACAGTATTTTTATTTATTTAAAGATTCTCATGTATTAAAAACATTGTAAACATTGCAAACAACGAAAACATATTGTATTTTCCACATCCTTGCCGCTCTTACAGTAAAGAACCCTCTACGTAGTTTAAGGTTAAACCTCTTTTCTTCTAATTGTAATGAGTGGCCACGAGTCTTATTAAACTCTCTTCTGCGAAAAAGTTTTATCCCTATTGTGGGGTCACCAGTACAGTATTTGTATATTGAAATCATATCCCCTCTCAAGCGTCTCTTCTCCAGAGAGAATAAGTTCAGTGCTCGCAACTTTTCCTCATAACTAATATCCTCCAGACCCTTTATTGCCGTTCTCTGTACTCGCTCCATTTCCAGTACATCCTTCCTGAGGACTGGTGCCCAGAACTGGACAGCATACTTCAGGTGCGGCCGAACCAGAGTCTTGTAGAGTGGGAGAATTATCGTTTTATCTCTGGAGTTGATCCCCCTTTTAATGCATGCCAATATTCTGTTTGCTTTGTTAGCAGCAGCTTGGCATTGCATGCCATTGCTGAGCCTATCATCTACTAGGACCCCCAGGTCCTTTTCCATCCTAGATTCCCCCAGAGGTTCTCCCCCCAGTGTATAGATTGCATTCATATTTTTGCCACCCAAATGCATTATTTTACATTTTTCTACATTGAACCTCATTTGCCATGTAGTCGCCCACCCCATTAATTTGTTCAGGTCTTTTTGCAAGGTTTCCACATCCTTCGGAGAAGTTATTGCCCTGCTTAGCTTAGTATCGTCTGCAAATACAGAGATTGAACTGTTTATCCCATCCTCCAGATCATTTATGAACAAATTAAATAGGATTGGTCCCAGCACAGAACCCTGGGGAACCCCACTACCCACCCCTGACCATTCTGAGTACTCCCCATTTATCACCACCCTCTGAACTTGCCCATGTAGCCAGTTTTCAATCCATGTACTCACCCTATGGTCCATGCCAACGGACCTTATTTTGTACAGTAAACGTTTATGGGGAACTGTGTCAAATGCTTTTGCAAAATCCAGATACACCACGTCTACGGGCCTTCCTTTATCTAGATGGCAACTCACCTCCTCATAGAAGGTTAATAGATTGGTTTGGCAAGAACGATTCTTCATGAATCCATGCTGATTACTGCTAATGATACCGTTCTTATTACTAAAATCTTGTATATAATCCCTTATCATCCCCTCCAAGAGTTTACATACTATTGATGTTATTCCCAGGGATGTATTTTGGGCCCTTTTTAAATATTGGTGCTACATTGGCTTTTCTCCAATCAGCTGGTACCATTCCAGTCAGTAGACTGTAAAAAATAGGAACAACGGTCTGGCAATCACTTGACTGAGTTCCCTAAGTACCCTCGGATGCAAGCCATCTGGTCCCGGTGATTTATTAATGTTAAGTTTCTCAAGTCTAATTTTAATTCTGTCCTCTGTTAACCATGGAGGTGCTTCCTGTGTTGTGTCATGAGGATAAACATTGCAGTTTTGGTTACTGAAGCCCCCCGATTCACTCGTGAAGACTGAGGAGAAGAATAAATTCATTACCTTTACCATCTCCCCATCCTTTGTAACCATATGTCCTTCCTCATTCTTTATGGGGCCAATATGGTCTGTCCTCCCTTTTTTACTGTTTACATACTTAAAGAATTTCTTGGGATTTTTTTTGCTCTCCTCCGCTATGTGTCTTTCATGTTCTATCTTAGCCGTCCTAATTGCACCCTTACATTTCTTGTTGCATTCTTTATAAAGTCTGAATGCTGAGGATGATCCCTCAACCTTGTATTTTTTGAAGGCCTTCTCCTTTGCTTTTATATGCATTTTTACATTGGAGTTAAGCCATCCAGGATTTTTGTTCGCTCTTTTAAATTTATTACCCAATGGGATACATTGGCTAATGCCCTTATTTAATATGCTCTTAAAGCAAACCCATCTCTCCTCCGTATTCTTTGTTCCTAATATTTTATCCCAATGTATGCCTTTTAGCAAGGTTTGTAGTTTAGGGAAGTTGGCTCTTTTGAAATTCAGTGTCTTTGTATTCCCTTTATGTTTCCTATTTGTGTGATTTATACTGAAACTAATTGACCTGTGATCGCTGTTACCTAAATTGCTCCGTATTTCCACATCCGTGATCAGGTCTGTATTTTTGGTAATCAGTAGATCCAGTAATGTTTTATTTCTAGTTGGTGCGTCTACCATCTGACCCATAAAATTGTCCTGCAAGACATTAAGGAACTGGCGAGCCTTAAATGAATGCGAGGTTCCCTCCGCCCAGTCTATGTCTGGATAATTAAAATCCCCCATTATGATAACACTTCCCATCCTTGCTGCTAATCCAATTTGTGACAGGAGATCCGTCTCCACTTCCTCCCTCAGGTTAGGGGCCCTATAGCATACTCCCAGTATTATTTTCCCCTTAGCTTCATCCCTTTGGAGCTCTACCCATAAGGATTCCACCTCCTCTCTAGCTCCCTCAGTGATGTCATCTCTCACATTCACTTGTACATTATTCTTGATATATAGGCATACCCCTCCCCCTTTTTTACCCTCTCTATCCTTGCGGTATAGGATATACCCTTGAATGTTTGCCAGCCAATCATGAGAGCTGTTGAACCAGGTCTCTGAAATTCCCACAAAATCCAAATCCTCCTTGTACAACAGTATCTCTAGTTCACCCATCTTGTCCGCCATGCTCCTGGCATTGGTGAACATGACACATAGTTTCCGCATTGAATTGAATGGCATGCAATACCGCATGCGGCCAGAGGCGGGGGGCGCCGGAGAGCCTCGGAAATCGCCAGAAAGGCCTGGGGACAGCTCTGCTGACCTCGGCAAACCTTGGAAAGGCTCGGGAACGTAGTATTTCTGAGTCTTTCCGAGCATTTCCAAACCGCTCCGAGCGGCTACGATCGGTGCAGTTTGGCTCCACTCAGCTCCGGCGCCCCACTCCACCTCAGGCCAAACGCGGTACTGCACACCGCTTTGGCCAGAATCTTGCTCATTTCGAGAGACAACACTCACAAACCGAGTTAGGATTTTCCAAAATACAGTGCTCGTATTGTGAAACGCTCGTTAACCGCGTTACTCGCAATCCGAGGTTCCACTGTATCTATATATCTCTATATATAGATCTATAGATTATATATAGATTGGCACCCCTGCATTTCTGTCAGATAATGCACCACTTCGCCCAGAAAATTGTTACAATTACAAATGTTTAGGCAGTCCCATGTTTATTTCATTTGTTTGTATTGGTATGACACAAAAAATTGGAGAAACAAAATGCCAAACCCAAAACATTCCACGCAAAATTCCAAAAATGGACTGGACAAAGATATTGGCACCTTCACAAAATTGTAAGAAATAATTGCTTTCCAAGTTTGTGATGCTCCTGTAATTTGTACTTAAACGCACCTGTATCAATTATCAGGTGCTGACATTATAGGAATCACACCGGCAACCAGTTAAAATGGTGAAAAATTGACGCAACCTTTCTGTTGTGCGTCTCTGTGTGCCACACGGAGCATGGAGAAGAAAAAGAGCAGCAAAGAATTGTCTGAGGATTTGAGAGCAAAAATTGTGGAAAAGCATGGACAATCTCAAGGTTACAAGGCAGTCTCCAGAGATCTTAATGTTCCTGTGTCCACTGGGCACAGCATTGTCAGAACTTTACAGCACACGACACTGTAGCTAATCTCCCTGAACGTGGACAAAAGAGAAAATTTGATCAAAGATTGCAACAAAGGAATGTTCGAACGGTGGATAAAGAAACTTGATCAACTTCCAAACAAATTCAAGCCGACTTTCAGGCACGGGGTACAACTGTGTCAGTTTGCACTGTATGTCGCCATCCAAATGAAAAGGAACGCTATGGTAGGAGACCCAGGAGGACCCCACTGCTGACAGGGAAACACAAAGAAGCCAGATTGGAGTTTGCCAAAACGTACCTGAGGAAGCCAAAATCGTGCTGTGGACAGACGAAACAAAATTATTTTGGTAAAGCCCATCATTCTGGTGTTTTCGGAAAAAGAAATGAGGCCTTTAAAGAAAATAATGCTGTTCCTTCAGTCAAACATGGTGGAGGTTCACTGATGTTTTGGAGTTGCTTTGCTGCTTCAGTCACTGGATGTCTTGACCGTGTGCAATGCATTATGAAATCTGAAAACTACCCGAGAATTCTGGGGTGCAATGTAGGTGTCAGGAAAGGCTGGCTGGGAACAGTAGTTCCTCACCTGTCCGTGCCCGATTGCGGGTGCCTATGCGAGTGGGTGTGCGGGAGCATGCGCTCAGTTACCGGCGCCAGGTGGGTTATTTAAACACTGCTGCTTCTCCCAAACATTGCTGCCTGATCTACAGCATTCCTGAGCTTTATCCGTTGACCTGATCTGATCTTGTGTATACCCGGCTTGACCTGTGACCTCCTCTGCTGTCCGCCTGCCTCTGACATCGGCTTGCCTAACGACTCTGCACCTGCCTTATCCTCTGATCCATCCGCCCCTGCTTGTTACCGACCTAGCTTGTCCTGCGACTCCATTCCTGTCTCCTGCACCTGTGCCTGCACCGACCGTCTGTTCCAGTGTGTGGTCCTTGGTTCCAGCCAGTTTCTGTCCCATGCCTAGTCTGCTGATCCAGCTACAGCTTCCTCTGGGAACCTCCTGATCCACCTCCGGCTATTGATCCTGCCAGGCACTCGTGCTACCATTGCACTCCCGGGTCTCCTGTTCTCTATCAGGGGCCGCGAGTCAGGGACGCAAGAGAGGTCTCCATCTGCATTCCGGGCTCATCCATTAAGTACGTGACAGTAGGACCCAGTGTCAGAAAGTTGGGTCTCCGTCAGAGGTCAGTGGTCCTATAGCAGGACAATAACCCAAAGCACACATCAAAAAGCACCCAGAAATGGTTAATGGCAAAGCGCTGGAGAGTACTGAACTGGCCAGCAATGAGTCCAGATCTAAATCCCATAGAGCACCTGTGGAGAGATCTCAAAACAGCAGTTGGGAAAAGGAACCCTTCTAATCTGAGAGACCTGGAGCAGTTGGTGAAAGAAGAGCTGTCCAAAATTCCAGTGGAGAGGTGTAAGAAACTCATTGATGGTTACAGGAAGCCATTGATTTCAGTTATTTTTTCCGGGGGGTGTGCTGCCAAATATTACATTGAGGGTGCCAATAATTTTGTCCAGTCCATTTTTTGAGTTTTGCCTGGAATGTGTTAGATTTGGATTTTTGTTTCTTGACTCTTTTGTGTCCTACCAATACCAAACAAAAGAAATGAACATGTGAATACATAAACATTTGTAATTGCAACAATTTTCTGGGCAAAGTGGTGCATTATCTGAAAGAAATGCAGGGGTGCCAATAATTTTATGTATATATATATATATATATATATATATATATATATATATATATATATATATACAGTTGTGCTCATAAGTTTACATACCCTAGCAGAATTTATGGTTTCTTGGGCATTTTTCAGAGAATATGAATGATAACACAGAAACTTTTCTTTCACTCATGGTAAGTGTTTGGCTGAAGCCATTTATTATCAATCAACTGTGTTTACTCTTTTTAAATCACAATGGCAACAGAAACTACCCAAATGACCCTGATCAAAAGTTTACATACCCCAGTTCCTAATACCGTGTATTGCCCCCCTTTAACATCAATGACAGCTTAAAGTCTTTTCTGGTATTTGTGGATGAGGATCTTTATCTTCTCAGATGGTAAAGCTGCCCATTCCTTTTGGCAAAAAGCCTCCAGTTCCTGTAAATTCTTGGGCTGTCTTGCATGAACTGCACGTTTGAGATCTCCCCAGAGCGGCAAAATGATATTGAGGTCAGGAGACTGAGGTGGCCACTCCAGAACCTTCACTTTATTCTGCTGTAGCCAATGACAGGTCGACTTGGCCTTGTGTTTTGGATCATAAATTCTGCCAGGGAATGTAAACTTATCAGCACAAATGAATATATACAGTGGGTATAAAAAATAACCCCTCCCCCCTTTAAGATAATCATATGAAATGAAGACAGACACAGTTTTTGTTTTATGCAGCTGTATTTACTTAGTTCAATGTATAACATCCAAGTGAAAGATATAACACCAACCAATATTTCCTACTCTATAAACAAAAAAGAAAAAAACAAAACAAAAAAAACATTCAAAATCATTTCAACAAAATTTTGCCAACAGCAAGACAGACAGTGTTGACAGGGGAATCCCTTTTGCCGAGCCATTGTAGACAGTGATTATTGCTATACCAGCCGCTAGCGATAATCGTATGAAAAATCTGGTAGGCATGTGCAATTGGTTTCGTTCCGAATTCGTTTTTTAACGAATTTCGACAAAATTCGTTAATTCGGAAACATCCGAATTAACGAAAACCCGTTTAACAAATTTTTCCGAATATTCGTAAATTCGAAAAATTTGTAAATTCATAAAATCATACATTCGTAAATTTGTACATTCGTACATTAGTAAATTAGTGAATTTGTAAATTCGGAAATCTGAAATAATAATTAACTAATAATAACTAAACTATTACTAACTATTAAATTATAGGTATTGTAATTTCCTTTCAAATTTGGCTGTTAGTGAACGTAACACATACAAATTTATCCAAAGGTTACGAATGATCCGAAATAACGAATGCCGTATCCAAACGAATGGAACGTAATGAATTATTAATAATAAATAACAATAATAATAATAAAAACGTTTTATTATTATTATTTGTTATTAATTTGTTAATTTGCAGCATTCGTTATTTCGGATAATTCGTAACTTCGAAATAAATTTGTATTTGTTACGTTCACTAACAGCCAAATTTGAAAGGGAATTACAATACCTATAATTTAATAGTTAGTAACTATGTCAGATTTTCGAATTTTAGGGTTTTTGGATTTTCAAATTTCGAATTTACAAATGTGCGAATTTATGAATGTACGAATTTACGAATGTACGAATTTACGAATGTATGAATTCACTAATGTACGCATGAACGAATGTGCGAATTTACGAATGTACAAATTTACGAATGTACAAATGAACGAATTTACGAATGTACGAATTTACGAATTGCGATCATAACAAATGACCTGAAAAACGAAAAAATTAAATAAACAAATGAAACAAAAACGAAAGTGAACACATTTTTTGGCTGTGCACATGTCTAAAATCTGGCATGCTGGTTGTATTTGATCGATCAACTTGGTACATTCAGCCTGTCCCCATACAGGATTTGAACCGGCTATGGCCAGCCTTACTCATAGTATCTGCATGCCGCTACAATAAAAAATCCATAATAGGCATTTTTATGGTTTTCTTTTATTTAACTAAGCATTGATGTTGACAATGAATGCTGTTTAATCCAATTCTTATGAGAGATATTACCAGGGGGAACAACCAAACTTAATTACATGTTTCCCTTTTATTCAAAATGCTCCTATCGGAATTTTTTTTTCTGCATAAATGAAAGAATATAAAGGAGTTGTAAATGGGTAAGTGAGTGGTTTTAAGAGAATGATTGAAATATCTATTTTGTTCTTGGCTTATTTCTAATACCATTGAAATACTAAAAGGTAACAGAAAAATAGACACATAGAAAAATGAGATCAGAAAAAGACTAAAGCCGCGTACACACGAGCGGAATGTCCGACAGAAAAAGTCAGACGGAAGCTTTTCATCGTCTATTCTGATCGTGTGTAGGCCTCATGGGACTTTTTTTATTCTAAAATTCCGACGGACCTAGAAATAGAACATGTTCTAAATATTTCCGTACGGAATCAATTCCTATAGGGAAAACCGATCATCTGTATGCTGCTCCGACAGACCAAAAACGACGCATGCTCTGAAGCAAGTACGAGACGGAAGCTTTTGGCTACTGGCTATTGAACTTCCTTTTTCTAGTCCCGTCGTAAGTGTTGTACGTCACCGCGTTCTGGACGGTCGGACTTTGGGTTGACCGTGTGTAGGCAAGACCGCTTTAATGGTATTCCGTCAGAGAAACCGTTGGAGTTTATTCCGATGGCTAAACCAGCGTGTGTACGCGGCATTAGTGCTCCATCAAGTTTGCCCCCTTTAACTTTTTTTTTTTCCCCTATTTTTTGTTTGTTTCTCTTTTTTTTTTTAACCTTTTTATCCCAAGCATGTATGAATTCACTTTCAAAGGTCTTTTTATATATACACTATATTACCAAAAGCATTGGGAAGGTTTCCACAAGGTTTAGGAGTATGTCTATGGGAATGTTTGACCATTCTTCCAGAAGGGCATTTGTGGGGTCAGGCACTGATGTTGGATGACAAGGTCTGGCTCGCAGTCTCCGCTCTTATTCATCCCAAAGGTGTTCTATCAGGTTGCGGTCAGTACTCTGTGCAGGTCAGTCAAGTTCCTCCACCCTACAAACTCGCTCATACATGTCTTTATGGGCCTTGCTTTGTGCACTGGTTCAAATCATTTGGTGGAGGGGGGATTATGGTGTGGGGTTGTTTTTCAGGGGTTGGGCTTGGTCCCTTAGTTCCAGTGAAGGGAACTCTTAAGATGTCAGCATACCAAGACATTTTGAACACTTTCCAACCTTGTGGGAACACTTTGGGGATGGCCCCTTCCTGTTCCAACATGACTGCGCACCAGTGTACAAAGCAAGGTCTATAAAGACATGGGTGAGCGAGTTTGGGACAAAGGGACTTGACTGGCCTGCACAGAGTCCTGACCTCAACCCGATAGAACACCTTTGGGATGAATTAGAGCGGAGACTGCACATCAGTGCCTGACCTCACAAATGCGCTTCTGGAAGAATGGTCAAATATTCCCATAATCACTCCTAAACCTTGTGGACAGCCTTCCCAGAAGAGTTGAAGCTGTTGTAGCTGCAAAGGGTGGGCCAACTCAATATTGAATCCTACGGACTAAGACTGGGATGCCATTAAAGTTCATGTGTGTGTAAAGGCAGGTGTCCCAATACTCTTGCTAACATAGTGTATGTTGGCTGAATGAAGGTGATAAGCATTCGCCCAGCCCTAACAAATTTTGACCATATTTTGCTTAACCACTTGCCAACCGCCCACAGCCGAATGACGGCTGCAGGGCGGCTGGATAACTCTGGGATCAAGTCATATGACGTGATCCCGGAGAACCGCTCCCGCGCGCCCCCCGGGCGCGCACACAGGAACATCCGTGTTCGCTGGGTCCAGGGGACCCGGCGCAACACGGATCGCGGTAAAGGGCCAATGACAGCGGCCCTTTACCATGTGATCGCTCCGTCCAATGACGGAGCGATCACAAATATAAACAAAAAGGCAAAGCAGGGTCATCAGGAGGTTACAGCTCTCCTCTCCTCACACCGATGCAGCGTGAGAGGAGAGGAGAGCTTTTACAGTGACAAACAGTGAGTTTTCTACCTTTATCAGTGCCCAACAGTGCCACAGCAGTGCCCAACAGTGCCACAACAGTGCCATCTGTGCCCAACAGTGTCATCTGTGCCACATCTGTGCCACCTGTGCCACCTGTACCACCTGTGCCACCTCTGTGTCACCTCTGTGCCACCTCTGTGCCACCTCTGTGCCACTTCTGTGCCACACCAGTGATTTTACAGTGCACACCAGTGCCACACCTGTACCACAACAGTGCCACCTGTGCCCATCAGTGCCACCTGTGCCACCTGTGCCCATCAGTGCCACCTGTGCCCATCAGTGCCACCTGTGCCCATCAGTGCCACTTGTGCTCATCAGCGCCACTGCAGTGCCACATCAGTGCCGCCTGAGCCCACCAGTGCCGCCTGAGCCCACCAGTGCCGCCTGAGCCCACCAGTGCCACCTCTGTGCCACACCAGTGCAACCAGAGCCACACCAGTGCAACCACAGTGCACACCAGTGCCACACCAGTGCCACATCAGTGCCACCTGTGCCCATCAGTGCCACCTGTGCCCATCAGTGCCAACTGTGCCCATCAGTGCCACTTGTGCTCACCTGCGCCACTGCAGTGCCCCATCAGTGCCGCATGTGCCCACCAGTGCCGCCTGTGCCCACCAGTGCCGCCTGTGCCCACCAGTGCCACCTGAGCCCACCAGTGCCACCTCTGTGCCACCAGAACCACACCAGTGCGACCAGAGCAACACCAGTACCACTACAGTGCAACCAGAGCCACACCAGTCCCACTACAGTGCCACATCAGTGCCACCTGTGCCCATCAGTGCTCATCTGCGCCACATCAACCTCACCAGCCACCAGTATGGCAAAAACATTATTTACGGCCGAGGAGGCCTACCAGCGTCTCAGCATGACCGATGAGAGCAGCGGGGAGCTCTCTGAGTCTCTGTCCGATTCAGATTCAGCCTATGAACCCGTGACAAGCAGCGAGTCTGATACAGATTTGGAAGAGGAACGTGTGCCCGTGAAAAGAAGGCGTTCTGGCGTGGAGCAGCAGCCTACTACCACCTCGAGCGCAGTGCCGTCCACCTCAAGAGCAGTGCCGTCCACCTCAAGAGCAGTGCCGTCCACCTCAAGAGCAGTGACGTCCACCTCAAGCGCAGTGCCACCGCAACAAAGGCCAGGTACCAGAAGGGTGTCCTCTCAGCCACAAATGGATAGAGGCCATGCCACCCTTCCCTATGCCCTTCAAAACCCCCTGTGGCTTCCCCGTCATTCTGGAGCAGCAAATATCCCCCCTTTTACCGCCCAGCCAGGTGTCCAGGTGAACACCGATGATTTTGTGATGCTTGATTTTTTTTATTTGATTTTCACCAACCTCTATGAGTGGAGAGAGCTTACCATAGCGGAATTTAAAATTTTCTTAGGCCTAACTTTTACAATGGGACTCACAAAAAAATGAAATGTACTCATATTGGTCAACTAACCCTGTCCACCACATGCCACTCTTCTCTTCGATAATGCCAAGATCAAGATACCTTATGATTTTGCGCTTCCTCCACTACAACGACAACACCCAGTGCCCTCCCCGAAATGACCCATCATTTGACAAATTATTCAAACTTCGGCCACTCCTAAATTATTTCGCTGAAAAATTTCCCCAATTATATACCCCTGAACAGAATATTTCCGTGGATGAGTCCCTTGTGAAATTCTCCGGCAGGTTCGGCATCAAACAATTTATCCCCAGCAAAAGGGCCCGATATGGGGTAAAAATGTACAAACTTTGCGACCGAGCCACGGGGTACATTTACTCCTTCCGGGTGTACGAAGGGAAGGACACCCAACTGAATCCCCCTGAATGTCCAGAATATATTGGAGCCAGCGGCAAAGTTGTCTGGGAGCTTGTTTATCCACTGCTTGGAAAGGGGTACCACCTTTATGTGGATAACTTTTATACAAGTTTGCCCCTCTTCCGTAATCTTCACTGGAGAGACACCCCAGCATGTGGTACCGTAAGAACGAATAGAAAAGGCTTCCCGCAAAAACTGGTCAATGAAAGGCTACGCCGAGGGGAGACGGCATCTTTGCGGAACCAGGAGCTATTAGCTGTCAAGTGGAGGGATAGACGAAACGTCCACATGCTGACGACAATCCATAATGACACCTACGTGGAAGTCCCAAGAAGAAACGGCCCAGTCCAGAAACCTGCTTGTATTTATGATTACAATTTGTTTATGGGGGGAGTGGACTTCAACGATCAGATGATTGAACCCTACCTTCCCACAAGAAAATCCCGTCACTGGTATAAAAAAGTGTCCATTTATTTTTTCAGTTTGGCCATGTATAACACTTATGTTATTTACCAAAAATCGACAGAGAACCCCGTATCCTATCTGCACTACCAGGAACAAGTAATCTCCGCCCTTTTGTACCCTGAAAGCCCACCAGAAATTATTCGCTCTGATTATGTGAGCAGGCTCCACGAACGCCACTTTCCTGACAAAATCCCCCCCCCCAGTGAAACAGGCCAGAGACGTCAGAAGAGATGCCGAGTGTGCTCCAGAGGAGGAATTAGAAGAGACACCTCATTTTATTGTCCCGATTGTCCTTCCCAACCAGGCCTCTGTATAAGTGAATGTTTCTGCCGTTACCATACTTCTCTACATTATTAGGGAAGTATGGTAAACGTAATTCTCATTTCCTGTAATTTTCCTCCACACCCCTTATGCCACTGCACTGAACCTGACTTACCTCTGCCTTCTCCGGAATCGACCCTGGCCTGTTATACGACCAAGCTTCTGCCTAACGATAAACATACCTCTGCCTTCTCCGGAACTGACGCTGGCCTGTTATACGACCAAGCTTCTGCCTAACGATAAACTTACCTCTGCCTTCTCCGGAACTGACCCTGGCCTGTTATACGACCAAGCTTATGCCTAACGCTAAACTGTACCTACCTCTGCCTGCTCTGGAACTGACCCTGGACTCTTTGACCACGTTTTTTGCCTGTCTCTTGGACTGATCATTTACCCTGCTATGCTAGTGGGAACACAGGGGTCTCACATATGTGAGGGGCTCCAGAAATGTTTTTCTGGATGAAGAAAACAAATTTTTTAGTTTTCTCATTCCCAGATTTAGGGTCTGGAGACTCGGAGGCTTCAAAGAGATTTGGGTGGGAGAAGCCTCTACCCCTGTCCCCATTCTTTCCTGGCCTGCTACTTGGACCATGTTCCTGCTTACTACCAGGACCAATATTTTGGCACTGCTGGCAATGTCTCTACTTGCACTGACCCTGGACTGTACAAGGACATTATCCCTGCCTGTACTATGGACAATATTCCTGCCTGCTGCCTGGACAATTCCATTCACTGTCGCTGACCATGTCCCTGCCTGCTGCCTGGATCAGGGCTCTCCTCCTGTGGACAACTGCACTACTAAAACCACAGGTAATCTTTTGTTTACCCTTTGCTCAGCAGAATGTATTTTAGGGTGTAATTCTTGGTATGTTCATGCTATGTGTTAGTAATATGAAGAGCCTTCAAAAATGTGATAGATTGTAAGGAAATTAGATGTGTAATTTATGCACCTAGAACGCCTGAATGTGCTACTTCAATGTTGGGCCTCTGTATGTGGCCAGGCTGTGTAAAAGTCTCACACATGTGGTATCGCCATACTCAGGAGGAGTAACAGAATATATTTTGGGGTGTCATTTTTGCTATGTACATGCTATGTGTTGGAAATATCTTAGAAATGGACAACTTTGTGTAAAAAAAATGCGTTTTCATTTTTTTTCCACATTTTCCAAAAACTTCTGGAAAAAAATGAACCGTTCAAAAGACTCATTATGCCTCATAGATTATACGTTGGAGTGTTTGCTTTCCAAAATGGGGTCACTTTGTGGGCGTTTCCATTGTCCTGGTGCTCCAGGGCCTTCAAAAGTGTAATAGGCGGTTGAGAGATTAGATGTGTAATTTATGCTCCTAGAACGCCTGAATGTGCTACTTCAATGTTGCGCCTCTGTATGTAGCCAGGCTGTGTAAAAGTCTCACACATGTGGTATCGCCATACTCAGGAGGAGTAGCAGAATATATTTTGGGGTGTCATTTTTGCTATGTACATGCCATGTGCGAGAAATAACCTGTTATAATGACAAATTGGTGTGAAAAAAAATAAATAAATAAATAAATCTTAATTTTGCAAAGAATTGTGGGAAAAAATAACAACTTCAAAAAACTCACCATGCCTCTTACTAAATACCTTAGAATGTCTACTTTCCAAAAAGGGGTCATTTGGGGGGTATTTGTACTTGCCTGGCTTGTTAGGGTCTCAAGAAATGAGATAGGCCTCAGTACATCAGGTGTGATCAGATGTGATCAATTTTCAGTGATTGGCACCATAGCTTGTAGACTCTATAACTTTCACACAGACTAAATAATATCCACTAATTTAGGTTATTTTTACCAAAGATATGTAGCAGTATAAATTTTGGCCCAAATTTATGAAGAAAAATTACTTATTTGCAAAATGTTATAATAAAAATGAAGAAAAAATCATTTTTTTACAAAATTTTCGGTATTTTTTCATTTATAGCACAAAAAATAAAAAACCCAGAGGTGATCAAATACCACCAAAAGAAAGCTCTATTTGTGTGAAAAAAAGGACGAAAATTTCATATGGGTACAGTGTTGCATGACTGAGTAATTGTCATTCAAAATGTGAAAGCACCGATAGCTGAAAATTGGTCTGGTTAGGAAGGGGGTTTAGGTGCCCAGTGGTCAAGTGGTTAAAGGGTAACTCAACTTTCGTGGGGAAAAAAAATGGCAGATAAAAAATAAATAATAATATAGCTAATACAATTGCGACTCAAGTCATATTGTAATTGAATGATATTAAAAATGACCTTTCCTTTTCAATCTGCAGCCGCTGTAATTTTCTGTAAAATGCAATATGGCTACCTGGAGGTGTTCTGTACACAGATGGTATACAGAACGCCCCCTAGAAACATAATTTACTGCTTGTGTGATTGGCTCACTGATTTTCCCAGAAGTCTGCGCTAAGATACGAGTCAGATTTTTGGCATCTTCTGCAACAAAAATGTGATTTTTCGGTGAAATACTCCCAATAGGAAATCACGTCTAGAAGAATGCTGACCCAGCAGTTTTCCTCCTTAGAGCCCTACAGCTGCAGCAGCAGCAGCTGGTTGATAATTATGAAACCGCTCCCATTAGACTCACTCCGCGCAGGGGGCACAGAGGAACACACAGTGATTTCTTCAGAATAACAAAAGGCAGGAATCTTCAACAAAGTTTGTTAACCACTTGCTTACTGGGCACCTAAACCCCCCTCCTGCCCAGACCACCAATTTTCAGCTTTTAGCGCTGTCACTCTTTGAATGACAATTGCGCGGTCATATAACACTGTACCCAAATGACATTTATATCATTTTTTCCCACAAATAGAGCTTTCTTTTGGTGGTATTTGATCACTGGGGTTTTTAATTATTTTTAAAAAAAATGTAAAAAGACCGAATTATAAAAAAACAAAAAACAAAACCGTTTTATATTTTGTTAATACATTTTGAAAACAGGTATTTTTTCTCCCTCATTGATGTTCACTGATGAGGCTACACTGATGGGCACCTATAGGCTGCATTTATGGGCACTCATAAGGCGGCACTGATGGACACTGATAAGGTGGCACTGATGGGCACTAATAGGCGGCACTGGTGGGCACTGATGAGGTGGCACTGGTGGGCACTGATGGGTGGCACTGGGCGACACTGAAGGGCATTGATAGGTGGCACTGAAGGGCATTAATAGGTGGCACTGATAGCTGGCACGGATGGGCACTGATGGGTGAGAGTAATGGTCACTGATTGGCACTGGTAGGTGACACTGATAGGCAGCACTGCTAGGTGGCACTGATGAGGTACTGATTGGCACCACTGGTGGGCATTGATAGGTGGCACGGATTGCTGGCACTTTTATGGACTGGTGGGCACTGATTCGTGGCACTGGCAGGTGGCACTGGCAGGCAATACTGGTGGGCACAGATGAGGCGGCTTTGCCTCTTCCTCTTCGGGACCGATGTCCCTTCAACAGAAGACAATGTACAATTCGTTTCGTTCCGAATTCTTTTTTTAACGAATTTCAACAAATTCGTTAATTCGGAAATATCCGAATTAACGAAATCCAGTTTAACGAATATTTCTGAATATTCGTAAATTCGAATATTCGAAAATTTGTAAATTCGTACGTTCGTACATTCGTAAATTCGTGCATTCCTAAATGCGTACATTCGTAAATTCGTACATTCGGAAATCTGAAATAATAATTAACTAATAATAACTAAACTATTACTAACTATTAAATTATAGGTATTGTAATTTACTTTCAAATTTGGCTGTTAGTGAACGTAACACATACAAATTTATCCGAAGTTACGAATTATCCAAAATAACGAATGCTGTATCCAAACGAATGGAACATAATGAATTAATAATAATAAATAACAATAATAATAATAAAAACTTTATTATTATTATTTATTATTAATTTGTTCCGTTTCATTTGTTTAGATGCAGCATTCGTTATTTCGGATAATTTGTAACTTCGGATAAATTCGTATTTGTTACATTCACTAACAGCCAAATTTGAAAGGAAATTACAATACCTATAATTTAATAGTTACTATTTCAGATTTTTAAATTTTATGGTTTTTGGATTTTCAAATTTCGAATTTACAAATTTCCGAATTTTCTAATTTACAAATGTACGAATTTCCGAATATACAAATTTTCTAATTTACGAATTTACAAATGTATGAATTTACGAATGTACGAATGTACTAATTTCTGAATGTACGAATGTACAAATTTATGAATTTCCGAATATACAAATGTACGAATTTGCAAATTGCGATCATAACGAATGACCCGAAAAACGAAAAAATAAAAATTAACGAAAATGAAAACAAATTAATTTTTTGGCAGTGCACATGTCTATCGGCTTTTTTTTCTCCTCACGCTGTCAGCGTGAGAAGAAAAAAAAAATGATTACTGATCTTCTGTTTACATCACGTGATCAGCTGTCATTGGCTGACAGCTGATCACGTGGTAAGGGGCCGGGATCGAGCCCATACTTGGATCTGGGATCACACGAGTCCCAGTGACTCGGTAATCACAGCGCACGCCGCGTGCGCCCTGCAGGGGACGCGCGGGGAGCGTGCAAAGGGGAGGACGTCTATTGACAGCCTCCCGGCAAAGTAGGTCCATGCTGTAGCCGTCATTTGGCTATAGCGCGGATTTGAAGGAGTTAAAATCCTTGCAATGTACATACTGTAGATCACCCAGAGGGGAATATTTTTTTTCAACAAGAGTGGAGTTATGCTTTAAAGCAGCCCTTCAGACACTAGAGGACATGATGTGATGCTCTGCCCATCGCCCCCCCCCCCCCCCTTACCGCTATTGTTTTAGGTGATTTGCTTGTGCTGCAATTCTTGCCTGGGACCTGAAAGAGCACTGCAGCACATCTATGCATGCGCTAGTTTCCCGGCCATCTGCTACCATCTGCTACCAGTGCTACCTTCCCTGTCTTTGCGCATGCACTGAAAAATCACCTGTGCATGCGCAGATGTGCCGGTGATTTGGCAAAGGCCAGGCAGAGCCTGTGGTCACATCTGTACATGTGCCATAATGATGGTGTCAGATGTGACCACGGGCTCTGCCTGGCCTTTGGTGCTAAGCAGACTAAAGTTTTCCTTTAATACTATAACTTCCTATGAACATCAGCTCTATCTAGTGGACACAATGCAGTACTTTTCCTAAAATACTTCAATAAGCATTCAGGAAGCAAAATAATACAGAGGTTAAAAATGTATTTATGATTAAAAAATCCATGGCAGGGGAGCTGAACCTAGAGTTAATCAACCCCTAATACCTAACAACAATTCACATATCTAATACCAGCCCTTATATGTTTGGTCCTTCGAATTAACCACTTACAGACCGGAAGATTTTCCCCCTTAATGACCAGGCCATTTTTTGCGATACGGCACTGCGTTGCTTTAACTGAAAATTGCGCGGTCGTGCGACGTTGTACACAAACAAAATTGACGTCCTTTTTTTCCCACAAATAGAGCTTTCTTTTCGTGGTATTTGATCACTTCTGCAGTTTTTATTTTTTTGCGTTATAAGCAAAAACAAGTGATCATTTTGAAAAAACCCAATATTTTTTTACTTTTTGCTATAATAAATCCCCCCCCCCCCCCAAAAAAAAATATAAAAAAACACATTTCTTCATCAGTTTAGGCCAACATGTATTCTTCTACATATTTTTGTTTAAAAAAAATCGCAATAAGCGTATATTGATTGGTTTGCACAAACGTTATAGCCTCTACAAAATAGGGGATAGATTTATGGTATTTTTATTATTATTTTTTTTACTAGTAATGGTGATCAGCATTTTTTAGCGTGACTGCGACATTGCTGCGGACAGATTGGAAACTGTTGACACTTTTTTGGGACCAGTGACATTTATACAGCGATCAGTGCTATAAAAATGCACTGATTACTATGTAAATGACACTGGTAGGGAAGGGGTTAACACTAGGGGGCGATCTATGGGTTAAAGGTGTTCCCTGGGAGGTGTTTTCTAACTGTGGGGGGAGAGAGATCGTTGTTCCTAAACACTAGGAACAGCAGATCTCTCTCTCCTCCTCTGTCAGAACGGGGATCTGTCTGTTTACATTGACGGATCTTGTTCTGGCTCTCTTTCCACCGTACATCGTACCCCTACCCATTCACTAAAAAAGCTGTGAAATGTACTAAAAACACAAGAGCCGGTTTTGGACAATTCCTTTATTAATAGCTTTGCCTTCTCTAGCCGTCTCCTCCTCGAGCTGTCTCTTCCTGCTGTCTTCTCCTTCCTGCCATCTCTTCCCGCCATCTTCTCCTTGAGCCGACTTGTCCCACTGCTGTCTTCTTCCTCGCCTCCGGTTATCCCCTAAAAAAAATAAAAAGATGCTCTTGTTCTGTTGATGTCTTCATCTGTTTTGTTGTCACCCGCTCGCTGCCGACCCTTATATAGCCATGGGGTGTGGCCATTCGATGACATCACTTGGAGAGCCCGCCCCTTGCCCCTTGTTGCAAAGGGCGGGCTCTCCGGGGAATGTCATTGAATGGCCGTGCCCCATCGCTATATAAGAGCCGTCAGAGAACGGGCGACAACAAAACAGATGAGGACATCAACAGAACAAGACCGTCTTTTTATTTTTTTTTAGCGGGTAACCGGCAGCGAGGAAGAAGGCAGCAGCGGGAAGAAAATGGCGGCTATGATAAAAGACAGCTTGAGGAGAAGACGGCGGGAAGGAGAAGACAGCGGGAAGAGACAGCTCGAGGAGGAGACGGCAGCAAGAGGCGGCGGGAAGGAGAAGACAGAGGGAAGAGACAGCTCGAGGAGGAGACGGCGGGAAACAAAAGATGACGAGAAGAGACAGCTCGAGGAGGAGATGGCGGGAAGAGCCGGCGGGAAGAGCCGGTGGGAAGGAGAAGACAGCGGGAAGAGACAGCTCGAGGAGGAGACGGCAGGAAGAGGCGGCGGGAAGGAGAAGACAGCGGGAAGAGACAGCTCGAGGAGCAGACGGTGGGAAGAGGCGGCGGGAAGGAGAAGACAGCGGGAAGAGACAGCTCGAGGAGGAGACAGCGGGAAGAGGTGGCAGGAAGGAGAAGACAGAGGGAAGAGACAGCTCGAGGAGGAGACGGCGGGAAACAGAAGATGACAGGAAGAGACAGCTCGAGGAGGAGGCGGCGAGAAGAGGCGGCGGGAAGGAGAAGACAGCGGGAAGAGACAGCTCGAGGAGGAGACGGCGGGAAGAGGCGGCGGGAAGGAGAAGACAGCGCGAAGAGACAGCTCGAGGAGGAGACGGCGGGAAGGAGAAGATGGCGGGAAGAGACAGTTCGAGGAGAAGACAGCGGGAAGGAGAAGATGGCGGGAAGAGACAGCTCGAGGAGAAGACAGCGGGAAGGAGAAGATGGTGGGAAGAGACAGCTCGAGAAGGAGACGGCAGGAAGGAGAAGATGGCAGGAAGAGACGGCTAGAGAAGACAGAGCTATTAATAAAGGAATTGTCAAAAACCGTCTCTTGTGTTTTTTTTACATTTCTCTGCTTTTTTGGTGAATGGGTAGGGGTACGATGTATCCGATAGTCATTCACATGGGGGGGCGGGATCTGGGGGCCCCCTTCTTAAAGGGGGGCTTCCAGTTTCAGATAAGCCCTCCGCCCACAAACCCCAACAACCACCGAGTAGGGTATATAAAATACCCACAAGCAGGAGCGAGCGAGTGAGGGAAGAGGAAGTGGGACTTTGAATGAAGCCAATAGTTTGCAAGCCGACACATAACGGTGGGTCAATAAACTTTATTGCATATTCATACAGACAATGGTATCAAACAATGTCAAATTAACACTTGGTAAAATGTTAGCAGTGATAACCAAAGATCAACGTAAAGATCATTAACATAGTTATCAAGGATATAACAGGTAACATGAGTAATAACATAGGTATGAGCAATGTTACTAAATAAAAACAAGGGATCATTAGGTGTCAGAATGCGTAGATAGTTAAAACAAGGTAATGTCTGCCAGATAGCTGGCCTCAAAATCCTGTTAAAGGGTAATAGCCTGTATAGCATGGATTGGAACAATGAAGGGAAACTGGTAGCTCGACGCGTTTCGTGGTTCAGGACCACTCATCAGGAGCAGACATGTCATGTTTCTGGAATTTAAAGATAATAATATCATGGGTCAAAAATTGAAGTGGGTACATGAGGGCAGGTAATCCCCCAAAAATAATAGTACTCACAGCAGGCATGGGTAGACGGTGAATGGCCAGGCGCGGCAAGCCGTCCAGAACTAATGCCAAACCGGGAGCTGAGGCGGGCATCCCCACGCGGCGACCAAAACAGGCACCCCCCCTGAGGCGATGCAGAGCCACGAGGCACCCTAGAGTTGAAAGTGGCAGATGAGTGATAATGTAAGGGGGTATAAGTACAGGAGGGGAGGTAAGGAGGGTGAAAGTAGGGGAAAGGGGGAGTGTAGGGGGGTGGTGGGGGTGGTGTGAAGATCCATGATGGAGGAGGTGAAGTGAGGAGTGAGGGGGAGAGAGGTGAGTAAGGCTGGGAGATACAGCAAGTGAACAAACAAATCCAAAGAGGGAATAGGAAAATATGAGTAGAGTGGCATTACCTGTGTGACATAGGTGGTGTGGAGAGAGAACCACCACCACACTGTAGTGTACCTCGAGCGCCGCACCGCCCCAGGTCACCAAGAGCGCCCATATATAGGCGCCGCCGCGGGGAAGCCCGCCAACGTCACGCAAGCAGGGCCAGGAGTGGGAGGAGCTCCGGCGGGGGGCCAGTCAATACCCCACCGAGTAGAATTATTGGGAAGAGGCCCTTGTCATCATCAAAATGCCCCAAAGCACCCACCTCCCCATGTTGAGGGCATGCGACCTGGTATGGTTCAGGAGTGGGGGGTGTGCTCGCTCGTCCCCTCCCTTCCCTGACCTGCCGTTCAGCATGCTCAGATAAGGGTCTGGTATTGATTTTGGTGGGGACCCCACGCCATTTTTTTTTCATTTTGGCGTGGGGGGTCCCCTCCGAATCCATACTAGGCCTGAAAGGCAAATTTTTTTGTAGGCAAATTTCTTTTTTTTACATTCAGCTTTCAGGGGGGAACCCCGCTGACAGCTGATGACTCATCGGTTGAGGACATGGGGGCCAGCTTCATAGCCCCCTCCTTAGCAACCAGCTAGATACAGTGTGTTTAACAGTGCGTTTAAAAAGAAAAAAAAAACGTACAATGCAAAATGCATGAAAACTGCATGCAAAAATGCATAAAAAATGCTGGTTTAAAAACGCAAAATGCACTGAAAAACATGCCTGAAAAATGCATCAAGTGTAGCCCCATAGGTGTGAACCTAGACTTTAACCTATTTTTCATTCTTTGTTGAATCTCAGTGCTGCTCATCTGTCGCCTGTTTGTGGTCACCTCCTGTCTACATTCACCCCAGATATGTCTGTATGACAATTCTTATGGCAGGTTTCCAAATGGTGACAACAGTGGGTCATGCCTTGACAATGTGTATGGAATGTAGATTCTAGCAGAAGTCCATGTGACAGGGTGACAACACAGGAGTGAATTGGGACATACACTCACAGGCCACTTTATTAGGTACAATTGCTTGGTAACACAAATTGCTAATCAGCCAATCACATGGCAACAGCTCAATGCATTTAGGCATCTAGACGTGGTGAAGTTCAAACCGGACATCAGAATGAGGAAGAAAGGGGATTTAGGTGACTTTAAACATGGCATGGTTGTTGGTGCCAGGAGGGCTAGTCAGAGTATTTCAAAAACTGCTGATCTGCTGGGATTTACACACACAACCATCTCTCGGGTTTACAGAGACTGGTCTGAAAAAGAGAAAATATCCAGTGAGCGGCAGTTGTGTGGATGAAAAATGCCTTGTTGATGTCAGAGGTCAGAGGAGAATATGCAGACTGGCTTTAGATGATAGAAAGGCAACAGTATCCCAAATAAGCACTCATCACAACCAAGGTATGCAGAATACCATCTCTGAACACACAACACATCAAACCTTGAAGCAGATGAACTGCAGAAGACCACACCGGGTGCCACTCCTGTCAGCTAAGAACAGGAACTGAGGCTAGAATTCGCATAGGATCACCAAAATTGGACACTAGAAGATTGGAAAAACATTGCCTGGTCTGATGAGTCTCTATTTTAGCTGCGACATTCAGATGGTTGGGTCAGAATTTGATGTACACAACATGAAAGCATGGATCCATCCTGCCTTGTATCAATGGTTCAGGCTGGTGGTGGTGGTGTAATGGTGTGGGGGATATTTTCTTGGCATACTTTGAGCCCCTTAGTACCAATTGATCATCGTTTAAACACCACGGCCTACCTGAGTATTGTTGCTGACCATGTCCATCCCTTTTATGACTACAGTGTCCCCATCTTCTGATGGCTCCTTCCAGCAAGATAATGCACCATGTCACAAAGCTCAAATCATCACTGGTTCCTTGAACATGACAATGAGGTCATGATACTCCAATGGTCTCCACAGTCACCAGATCTCAATTCAATAGAGCACCTTTGGGATGTGGTGGAACGAGAAATTCACATCATGGATGTGCAGTCGAAAAATCTGCAGCAACTGTGTGATGCTATGATGTCACTATGGACCAAAATCTCTGAGGAATGTTTCCAACACCTTGTTGAATCTATGCCACAAGGAATCAAGGCAAAAGGGGGTCCAACCCGGTACTAGCAAGGTGTACCCTATAAAGTGGCCGGTGTGTGTAGGTACAGCATGTTATTGTCACCCTATAGCAAGTAGTGCCTCAACAAAGACCTTCATCGCAGGATAACTAGTGCCGCGTACACACGATCGGACTTTACGGCAGACTTTGCCCGGCGTACTTTTCAACGGACTTTACGATGGACTTTCCAAATGAACGGACTTGCCTACACACAATCAACCAAAGTCGGACGGATTCGTACGTGATGACGTACGACCGGACTAAAACAAGGAAGTTCATAGCCAGTAGCCAATAGCTGCCCTAGCATCGGTTTTTGTCCGTCGGACTAGCATACAGACGAGCGGACTTTTCGACCGGTCTCGAGTCCTTCGGACAGATTTGAAACACGTTTCAAATCTAAGTCCGTCAAACTTTTGAGAAAACAAAGTCCGCTGGAGCCCACACACGATCGAATTGTCCGACGAAATCCAGTACGCCGGACCAAGTATGCCGTAGAGTACGATCGTGTGTACGCGGCATAGGTATTATTTTAATGAAACCTGTAGATTTAAAAAGAAATAAAAATATTTTTTAAATTAGATTAACATGTTAAAGCCTTTAGAAGGATTTTAGTGATTGGGATTTTAATGGATATGTCCACAGAAGCAGAAAGTTGTCAGAAAAAGATTTATAACTCGTTTCTGGCTGAAGCAAGACAAGAAATAGCTTTTTCACAAAAAAGTCCATCCACAAAAAAAAGAAATGTGTAATATTATTTTTATTTTATTTATTGCATTTTATGTGGGGTTTTCCTCTGAACTGAGAAAGCTAAACATTTCCTTGAAGAAGAAAAGGTTAAGCCATAAGCTCAGTGTGGCCAGTCAATATGCTTATATAAACTGCCAATATTTTTATTCTCTAAATAAACCACATAATGGTAACTGACCTTTTATTGTCAGAATTGTAAACTTATTTAATTATCTAATCACTCATGCATGATCAATGGGAGAGGGAGGGGAGGGTTTCATTTAAAAAAATCAATCACAACAGTATTTAAGAAGGAAACAAATAAATTGCTCAATGATCCAACTCTAGCTCGGAGTGATCAAACTTCAGGACAAGACTTTGAACTTCGAATGTGAGAAGAAATGTAAAGTGTTCATTTATGCTAAACGTTATAATGCCAAGTTCAGGTCATCAATCAGTCTTGTCAGTGGAGTGGTAGGTTGATTGTTTTCAGGCAACCAATTTGGATCCTAAAGTATGTTTGATTTATGGTGAAATGAAAGTGGTTGCAGTTAGGGAATCATAATTAGGTGCCTGAAAGTTGCCACATATATGGCCAACTTTAGACCCGGAGCATGCTGTAATGCAGCCATTCTCAACAGGGTTCTGTGGAACCTTAGGGTTCCTCCTGTTATAGTTAAGGGTTCCTTGAGCTATAGCTAACTGACCTCCCATTTGATGGTGCCTGCAATGTTCCAGGTCGAACTTCACTTGGCGGAGCCAACAACATGACTGCAAGGGTTCTTTCTAGCCACTCCTGAAAGGTGGGGATTCTTCCCACTTACCACCACCAATGTAAGGGGCATTTTCCCAATGACCCTGGATAGACTACATTTATCAGGGGTTCCCTGAGACCCTAAAATTATTACAAGGGTTCCACTGGGGTAATAAGGTTGAGAAAAACTGCTGTAATGTAACAGACTAGACACCCCTTTCCTCTTCTCTCCAATACAAATTGGTGTGTGCTAGCTTCTGCTAAAGGGTGTGCTTGCTTATCTTCAGAGCACCTTCAGTACCAACCTAAGTAGGCCTCCTCAAATCCTATTATCTAAATTGGTGATTTTCAATTCTCCCATGGCCTTCTGATCCCTCCTACCGGGCCTCCAACCAACTGTAGGCTCCCTAATCTCCCACAGTGCCCCTCGACCTTCCATAGAGGACCTCCGTCTTCCTCAGCCCTCACGGTGCCCCCTAGCCTCCCACAGTGCCCCCCAACCCCCTGTAGTGCCCCCCAACCTACTTTAGGGCCCCCAATCTCCAACAGTAAAACAAAAACAAAACATAGCTGCGCTCAAATCCCAATAGCTTGTACATGTATATAATCTATTAGGTGCTAAAGGGGTGTGACCACATGAACACTAAAAATGCTGAATGAACCATCTGCTCACTACTATATACCCTTTCCAGCAAACTATGCAAGGAAAAACAGGGATTTTTGGTTCACACATATTGCAATACATGTTTAAGCTGGCCATCTGCGTCAAAGTAATCCCTCTTATGGCGAGTCCTAATCTACCTTGCCACTGCAAATGCTACGGTGGACACAATGCCAACATGGGGCAGACAGACACAAGGGGGGGGGAGAGCTATCAGGTTCAGGTCTGGTCACTGATCTGCATTTCAACAAAAGCAAGACATACCTGTCCTCAAATTCCAATAGCTTGTACATTTATATAATCTATCAGGCGCTAAAGGGGTTTGACCACATGTTAACACTACAAATTCTGGATGAACCCTCTGCACACTGCTTCACACCCTTTCCAGCAAACTATGCAATGAAAAACAAGGAATCCTGAAAAAAAACTGTTTTTCATTGCATACTGTAGTTTGCTGGAAAGGGTGCATAGCAGTTTGCAGAGTTTTCATCCAGAATTAGCAATCTTCAACAGTGTCCCACAGTGTCCTCCAACCTCCCACAGTGCTCCTCAGCATGTTTAATGGGCCCTGGTCTCAGTAACGTTTGTAACCACTGATCTAGATACTAGTCCTTTCTGGTGGAGCTTAAATGCTCCTGTAGGTTCCTATTGATCATTAAATGCAATAGTAGGGCCTCACTGACCGAAAAGATGGTGGGAAGGGGGTCAAATGTCAAACCATGGAAGTTCTGACTGATATTTTCATAATAGAGCTTTTACTGCAATATTTAGGTTCAGTTTAGAGATATCCCCCACTGTAGTTTTTATGCTGTTTGATGTCCTTGATGTAGCACCTTCGTAGTTAGGCACTAGGCTGTCAGGCAAATTTAGTTCTTTTTGTGCTCTTCTGTAATCAGCAGAGCAGTGGCTGGTTGCTTTGGGCTGATCAGGGTCCCACAGGCTGCATACTTGATTGCCTCCCCTTGCTTTCTGGAAAGCTCCAGAATATAGGAGTGGAGAAGATGGAGTGAGCAGTCTGCATATTTATGAGGTCCTAGCCAATCTCTGAGGAGGCATGCCCAGAACTTTTGCCCAAGGACCAGTTTGGAGAGTTCACTTTTTAAATGTATACCTGATGCAGGAGGGAGGCATCCAGCTACTTGAATACTTGTGAGTACAGACCTGAGAGAAGGACCTGGGTGACTGTGCTGCTGTTACCCCCTTGGTTTATCATTTCTAAGGCTTGCCTGGCCTGGGGCATCGTCTATGCTGCCACAGTGCTGTCCATTCTCTGGGAAATGATTGAGGGGACTGTTTCAAGAAGTAGCTGCAGAGAGAAAGGTGTCCTCTTATTACTGTTCAGCAATCTAAAGTATCTCACATCCCCCTATCCTATCCAAGTTACTCAGCAATAAATACAAAAAAACCCTAGACTATTCATTGAGCCAGAGGAGTGTATGCTGTTGTGTGCCTGGCTGCGCTGCACTACGGAGAGAGTGGAACCTGATATAAATCAGCAGCCCTTGCGTGTGTAGTGCTATATCAGTCGAATTGCCTGCAAAATACTATCCACTTCCTTTGAGTCCAGGTTGCCCTGAACTCACCACCACCCTGTGACTGGCCAGTGAAAGGAGAAGCAGCAAAGCATGTCAGCCAATGAACTGCACATGAACTGATCAGTGGCGGCTGGTGCTCAATTTTTTTGGGTAGACGGCAAACAAACCTGGCTCCCTCACTCTGCGCCCCGAGCTCATCCTTTTGAAGCCAATTAGAGCCTCGGGCTCTAATCATGTGCTTAAGAAAAAAATCCCATTGAAATCCATATGTCCGGCACCCTGCATGGAGATTAGGGGCCCAGGCGCACGGATTAGGGGGGCAGCGCCCCTGTGCCCCTATGAGCGGCCACCACTGAAACTGATTGGCTCCTTTTTCCTGATTCCTCCTCTCACACTTCATCTATACTGTTCAGGGACAGAAATAGGCTGAAAACAGTTAAAATTCAGTTACTTACACAACTTGCATTTAAAAAAATGCATTCAATGATATCCCCAATTGCAAAGGGAACAAAACAACGACAGGGCACCCCGGCATTTGTTAGCATTCCAATTAGTTCCTTATATAATATAGCTGTCACATTTTGGATGCACACAACAAAAAATATTTAGCCCCAGGGCTTTTTTTCAGGTGGAACTTGGTAGAACTCAGTTCCACCAACTCTGGCTCAGACCCTTTGGTGCATGCTCACCGCAATCATTTGTAAACACAGAAGTCCGGTTTCTGTGTTTACAAGTGACAGCTCTGCACTCTGGGTGTAACCTTCCTGAACTCTGCCCTCTGTATGTAATGGAATCCTGGTATTTAATGCCCCTTTAAGACCCTCCTACTGTTTGCGAAATTTTACTGACCACACCCACTATTTGATATGATTTGGAAGGTGTGTGTGGGGGAGGGGTTTTGGGGAGTCGTGGTTGAGTTCCAGCACCTATTGTTTAAGAAAAAAAGCCCTGTTTAGCCCACAGAACTTTTGAACAGTCGCATCTCAAACAAAATATATAAAAAATCCAAAAATGTATTCACATGCATTAAAAAAAAACACATACAATATAACAACTTGTTAATGAACATCAATGCATAAATAGCGTATCACATGAAAAAAAAAAAACTTTTTGATAGGACCTACAAATGCCATAAAGATACCACCATCAATCTGAAGCAACTGTGTAACTATTCTCGACGCGTTTCGCGAGACAACTCTTGCTTCTTCAGGAGTGGCACAGGGGAGTATGGTTAATTGCAAGATGCTTGCCAACTCACTCCATGGTGGTCGGGCTGCAAAGTATATGAAAAAAACTCATATGTAGCCATGTATATGATACCCCAAAAGGGAAAAAGAAAAATCAATAGAGCCTGCTAAGAGGTCCACTATTCTTCCCCCCGGGAACTGTGAAGGGGCGGGGAGATGACAAAAAAAGTGATGTCTTGAAATCAGCTTCATTAGGGCTAAAAAAAAAATATAGATAACATTGAAATTTTCTACCATGGTAAAAAGTCTACAAAATGTATAAATTAGGCATAAAACTAATTATCACATAAATAAAAATAAAGGTCCTGTACTTACTACTTTGGGAAAATATGAATTTCATTAAAACATGCATCAACTTGTGTGTTAAAATACAAGGCAGACTAGCATATGCAAAATCACTGCTCAGATAACTTTTTAATGTGTTTGTTACGGTTGGTTGCAATATACACCAGAAACTGGTCATTGTAATGTAAATAACATTGCAGCATAAATCATGCATTTAACTCCACCGTACATAGAACACATTTTAATTAAATCTGTCAGCATGTAGAATATATGACCAATTATGCTAAATGAATTTATTTAAGAAAAAGTTTTGTATATATTAATCAGCTTTGAATTTTAAAACACAAGTTGATACATGTCTTAATGAGTTTTATATTTTCACGAGTAATACTCTCTCCGTACATCGACTTTTTATCTATGCTATCAATTTATTCAAATTTTTCAGTGTATAATTAGACTTTATACCATGGTACGATATTTTATATTTTATCATTTTTTAAATATTCTTAAAGCTCTGGTGAAATGGGCATTTTAAACCCCCATAGGCTTCATGTACAAGGAACCTGCTAAACTCACGTTTAGGAGCAGTTGGCCGTTTTTTCATCAGCCCCTGAACTCTCCTCTGTGTTATCTTATGTGTACATGTTGAGGGCGTGTGGCCTGGTATGGTCCAGGATGGACCTTTCCTGACCTGCCGGGCCGCATGCTTGGATATGGGTCTGGTATGGATTTTGGGGGGGACCTCGTGCCTTTTTTTGGCATGAGGTTTTTCCTCAAGATCCATACCAGATTCAAAGGGCCGGGTATTGATCTTGGGGGCACACCGTTTTTTTACATTTTGGTTCCCCTTAAAGACCCTTAGAGCACAAGTCGTACCACACGTCAGATTGTGATGATGCCACTTGGATGCGACTTCTATTTGGGGGGAGGATTTGTACTAGGAAGGGGGATTTGGGGGTGAGAGGATTTATGCTAGGAATGGGGATTTGGGGGGAGCATTTAGGCTGGGAGGGGGGATTTGGAAAAGAGGATTTGTGCTACGAGGGGGGATTTGTACTAGGATGGGAGAAGATGATTTGTACTGGGAGGGTGGATTGGGAGAGAGGATTTGTACTAGGAGGGGGAAACTGGGGGAAGAACTTACACTAGGAGTGGGGATTTGGGAGGAGGATTTACGCTAGAAGTGGGGATTGGGGGGGGGATTTAGGCTAGGAGTGGGGATTTGGGGGTAGGATTTAGGCTGGGAGGGGGTATTTGTGGGAGAGGATTTGTGCTAGGAGTGGGGATTTGTGGGAGAGGAGTTATGCTAGGAGGGGGGTTTTGTGGGAGAGGAGTTGTGCTAGGAGGGGGGATTTGTGGGAGAGGAGTTGTGAATTGGGGGGGGGGGGGTTTTGAGCTAGAAGGTGGGATTGGGGGCAAAGATATGCTGGGAGGGATATTGACTGTGATGATGGGGAATTGTTTGTCTTTTCGCTTGGGGAGAATTTTAACTTGCAGAAGGCATTAATTCTTATGCCGCGTACACACAACCGGACTTTCTGGCAGAAAAGGTCAGACGGAATCATTCCGTCGGACATACCGATCGCGTGTGGGCTTCATCGGACTTTTTCTTTCTAAAATTCTGACTGACCTAGAAATAGAACATGTTTCAAATCTTTCAGACGGAATCAGTTCCTATCGGGAAACCGCTCGTCTGTATGCTATTCCGACAGACCAAAAACGACGCAAGGGCAGCTATTGGCTACTGGTATTGAACGTCCTTTTTCTAGTCCCGTTGTACGTCATCGCGTTCTAAACGATTGGACTTTGGTGTGAACATGTGTAGGCAAGTCCGTTTCGAGACTCCGTCGGAAAGACCGTCGGAGTCTATTCTGACGGAGAGTCCGGTTGTGTGTACACGGCATTAGGGTTGAGCGTGTTGTTTAGTGCTGTTTTTTTTTTCTTTGTGGGGGTGCACTTCAGAATTCTCTACTTTTAGGTTCCTGAGATGTAAATCTGGCCCTGGCTGTACTCCAAAGCTTAACTCCTCTTTCTGTGTTTAATTTGTCAAAAAAAAGACTAGATACAATGATGTCTCCACCCAAAACCAACCTTCCTTGATGCATTTTGCCACTGCTGGCTTGCTCACAAGGATAGGGGAAGTCAAGGAGGGAAGGAAATAGAGGAATTTAAAAAACACTCGTCTCTCAAATCAAAGCAGTCAAGGCTCCAAATACTTGGCACAGGTGCAGCACTTACATACTCAGATCAGCTTTCCTAATCAAAAACCACTTACTGACCGCTCCATAGCAGATTTACTGCTACAGGGCTGCTCTCCTTTGCAGGATCATGTATATATACGTCATTCTGCACATTCACCTACTGGGGGCGAGTGTGCGTCGTCAGAGGGCCGCTTCTGCTGTGATTATTCACAGCAGAAGCCACTGTGCACTGAATGTCCGCCGGCACCAGCCGATCGTCAGGCAGAGACACAGAATGATGATTTGCCTATGTACACAAGGCAGATCTCCGTTCTGAAAGGGGGCAAAGGGATGGATTTTGTGTCCCTGCAAAGCAGGGAATAAAACCCATCTCTTCTCATAGTAAAAGCAGCGCATACAGTACACAAAACACTGGCTAGGGACACATTTAAACCCTTTGATCGCCCTAGATGTTCAACCCCTTTCCAGCCAGTGTCATTAGTACAGTGACCGTGTATATTTTTAGCACTGATCACTGTATTAGTGTCACTGGTTCCCACAAAGTGTCAAAAATGTGTCAGTTAGTGTCAGATTTGTCAGCCGCAAAATCGCAGTAAGTCGCTGATCGCCGCCATTACTAGTATAAAAAAAAGGATTAATATCATAGTTTGTAGACGCTATAAATTTAGTGTATTTAAGTGGTTAAGGGGAACCCTGTGCCAATTTTTTTTTTTTAATGGCGTGGGGGTCCCCCTAAAATCCATACCAGGCCCTTCAGGTCTGGTATGGCTTTTAAGCGGAACCCCATGCCAAAAAAAAAGGTATGGGGCCCCTCCAAAAGATTTTAGGGGAACCCTGCGCTAACATAAAAAAAAATGGCGTGGGGGGTTCCCTCCAAAATCCATACCAGACCCTTATCCAAGTACTCAACCTGGCAGGCCACAGGAAAAGGGGGGCCCCCTCCTGAACCGTACAAGGCCACATGCCCTCAACATAGGGAGGGTGCTTTGGGGTCCCCATGTTGATGGGGACAAGGGCCTCTTCCCCACAATCCTTGCCCGTTGGTTGTAGGGGTCTGCGGGTGGGGGGCTTATCAGAATCTGGAAGCCCCCTTTAACAAGGGGGGCCCCCAGATCCCCGCCCCCCCATGTGAAGGGGTATCGGGTACATTGTACCCCTATCCATTCACCATAAAAGTGTCAAAAAAGTTAAAATGACAAGACAGTTTTGGACAAGTCCTTTATTAAAAAAAAAAGTGTCCTGCCATGACCATTCATCTTCAATCACAGCATCGAAGTTTCCAAGAAAATAAAAATAGAAAAACTGAAAAACTCCACCTTGATGGGAGGCGTCCAGCGACTGCAGCATTTTCACAATGAAAGCTGTTATATAGCTGAGGGCGGGGCCACCGGGTGACGTAAATGGGTGACCCCGCCACCTCTGACATCACAAAATGTCAGAAGGGGGCGGGGTCACCTGGTTAAATCACCGGGTGGCACCGCCCTTAGCTATATAAGAGCTGTCAAAGCAAAAAGACGGCAGTCGCGGGGACGCCTCCCATGAAAGCGGAGTTTTTCTGTCTTTTTTTTTTTTACTCGGGAACATTGGACGCTGTGATTGAAGATGAATGGTCATTGTGGAAACTTAACTGTCTCCTGTCATTTTTACTTTTTTGACACTTTTTTTGGTGAATGAGTAGGGGTACAATGTAACCGATACCCATTCACATAGGGGGAGGGCCGGGATCTTCCATATTCCGATAAGCCCTCAGGCCACAGACCCCCACAACCACCGGTCAAGGGTTGTGGGGATGAGGCCCTCTCCCCATGTTGAGGGTATGTGGCCTGGTATGGTTCAGGGGGGGCGCTCTCTCATCTCCCCTTTTCCTGCGGCCTGCCAGGTTGCATGCTCGGATAAGGGTCTGATATGGATTTTGGGGGGGGACCTCCGGGCACCATCAAGCTATGACAGAACATGCTGGACATAACCGCTATGACAGAACTGCAGACCATGCTGACAAGAACCGCTATGACAGAACATGCTATGACAGAACCACTGTGGCTCGACCATGCTGCGACTAGACCACGCTGTGACTGGAACACGCTGCAACTGGAACACGCAGCATCTGGAACATGCTGTGACCGCACCGGCTATGACAGAACACGCTGTGCCCGTAACACTATGACTGAACACCTTATGACGGCACCTGCTGCGACAGTGCCCGCTGCTGCCTCCCTCCCGCTGTACAGGAACGCTACGACTTAACACGCTGAGACCGACCATGCTAGGACAGCACCCATTATGACAGAACACACCACAAACATGCTAAGCCTGGAACACGCTAAGACTGGAACACCACCCCTCAGTGCCTACCCAAGTGTGAGGACATGAGCAGTGATGATGGGACCATGGTGCATGAATGAACCTGATGACGACCCCCACCCTGGTCTGGAAGTAAGTGAGCCCAAGTAACTTGCAGCGCAAAGATAGGTAGTTGAAACTGAATACTCAGGGCTAGTGTACCCACAGCCCATGGTGGGTAGTCGTACAAGTATAATGAATGAAACATATGACGTAAGGTATATTGGCGAGAAGATTGTAGTTGACAACCATTGAAACGAAACCTCAGCCTGTTTGAATCTGTAGACGTGACAGATCCTGAGATGTGAGCCTTAGCTAAGTGAAACCAGGTATGCAAAGAACCTGAGCGACACCCTAATGACTGGGCTGTAATGACGGAACCGCTGTTGACAGAAACACACTAATGACAGAAGCACGCTAATGACAGAAACACGCTAATGACAGAGACACGTGTAGTGTCATTTGCACAGTTTTGTTATGTTTATTTCAGGATACAACTTGGCTGGGAGAAAGGACGATATGAGATGCCCATAGCATTTAGCACATTATCAGAAGTTATTCAGTGACCTTGGCCTTGCAAACTTGAATGCACACCTTGTACCCCCAGTCTCCTTCCTTTGAATAACATCTCTGCTGACTGTTGCTCCTTCTTTTCTTGTACAAATCCCTCTGCAAAACTACTGACATACTATTTCTTCACTTCCATTGGGACAAGAAAGAATCACTCTGAATAATTCCTCCTTGCAGACCATAATGGTATTGCCTATGCGAATCAAAGAGCCAGAAGCCTACACAGCCTCTCCCCAATGGCCCAGAGAATCAGACAGCCACACAGTATTTTGGAAGGTATTACCATTATTCTTAACCAGACCAGAGATACACGGTACCTCTCCACGACGGCCTGACACATGGTAATGGGCGGACTACTGCTCTCAGCCAGTCCATGACTATTAATGCTGCGTTCCCCAGCCACAGCATTCTGCACTACTGTTGGATAGCTTCTCCTCTTTCCTTGTTCAGTTCACACTGATCTGTTGCTACTTGGCCGTTCTGTGTTCCCAGTCACAGAACGCTGTTCTACTCTCCACCGCTTTATTGCTACTTCTTCCGTACCGATCTTGTCCAGCATACGAGTCCTGTGTTCCCTGGTCACAGCAGCTCGATACCTTTTCAGAGACGAAGATCTTTATCTAGGACTCCTTCTTAGTGGTTCCTCTATCCCTCCTCCACGCTTGGCGCATCCCCACGTGGGGACGCTCGGAACAGCAACTCGACACTCCATTCTGTCTGTTCCTGCTTTCCAGAACTCCTCCCTGGCAGCATGTGACCTCAGCCTATATGGGAGGCCTGCCCCCTGCCAATACCAAAGGGTAATTGGTCAGAGCTTTTCACATGAGCTGCCTGCCACTCAAACCTCAGATCCAACCTCTCTTCCAGAACAATCCTTCTGAAAGCAGGGGAGGTGCCTCTGAGTCAGAGCACAGGTGGTCACACCTCCCACTACATCAAACACTCCTAGTCCTAAATCAAAACAACCAGGCCCAGCCTAAAACACAGGTCTGGCTAAATTTACCTGTACTTGGACCCTGAGCTATAAAAAAATACTAGTCTAGCACCTACCTTCAGGTAGAGGGTGCTACACACACTAATGATGGAAACGCGCTAATGACAGAAACACGCCAATGACAGAGCTGTTGTCACAGCAACATGCAAATGACAGAACCGCTATGACAGAACACGCAACTGACAGAACCACTATGACACAACACGCAATTGACAGAACTGCTATGACAGAACACGCAACTGACAGAACCGCTGACCGAAACATGCTAATGACAGAACCGCTATGACAGAAAATGACGTGAGGCATGAATCATGAATGACCATGGCAGTGGAGCTACCCCAAACAGTCCTCCACCTGCTTGGCTGCACCCCCCTTCACCTAGATCTTTGCCCCCAAAGTAGCTAGAATTATCAAGCAAGTCTCAGCCAACTTGTTTCCCAGGCTCTCAGAACCATGCCAGGACACATCAAGCAAACTGAATGACCGTCATGATGACAGCCTGTGCCCGGAGGAGTGGGAGGGTGGAAGAACGTCCCCCCTCCCAGCGTGAGCCCGGGAGGAGGAGTGGGAGGACAGCCCCCCTCCTGGCGTGAGCCCTATCCAATGGGGGACTATTTTCGATAGGACACTGGCTCTGTTTGCAACAGAGACATAGGAACAAAACGATGCTAGATAGCCGCAGTGGGAGGACGGCCCCCCTCCCGACATGAGCCCGGGAGGAGGGGTGGGAGGACCGCCCCCCCCTCCCAGCTTGAGCCCTTGAGGTGGAGTGGGAGGATGGCCCCCCTCCTAGCGTGAGCCCGGGAGGAGGAGTGGGAGGACGGCCCCCCTCCCGGCATGAGCCTGGGAGGAGGAGTAGGAGGACAGCCCCCCACCTGGCGTGAGCCCAGGAGGAGGAGTGGGAGGACGGCCCCCCTCCCGGCGTGAGCTCGGGAGGAGTGGGAGGAGAGCCCCCCTCCCACCGTGAGCACAGGAGGAGTGGGTGGTCCTACAGATGATGCCGGTGAAAGCATTGAAGGAGAATTGGGTAAAAGGGGCGGGCTGCCCCCCCATGATGCCTGGCGTGCGCACTGCGAGAAGTGCCCTCCCCCAAAGTTGCCGGATGAGCACCGGGGAAAACGTGCACGGCGGGCAACCCCTCACTGCTGCCTGTATGGGTACAGGAGAAGTATGTGGATGGGCGGATGAGTGGGCGGGCACCCCCCCTCTGAAGGATGCCGGCATGAGTCCAGGAAAGTAGGTAGATGGATTGCTGCCCCCCCCTCTCCAATGATGCTTGGCATGAGCATGGGAGAGGAACCACCACGAGACTGCTGCAGCCGGCCACCGCTCTGCCAAACCGGAAGTGACCCGGAAACGAGCCGACAAGGATCTAATAGGAGGAGGAGGGATATATAGCCCTAAGACTCCTCCTACAAATACAGGCTAGCCTGTGGCCAGCCTTCTAACATATACACACACACACTATATTACCAAAAGTATTGGGACACCTACCTTTACACGTACATGATCTTTAATGTCATCCCAGTCTTGGTCCGTAGGGTTCAATATTGAGTTGGCCCACCCTTTGCAGCTATAACAGCTTCAACTCTTTTGGAAAGGCTGTTCACAAGGTTTAGGAGTGTGTCTATGGGAATGTTTGACCATTCTTCCAGAAGCGCATTTGTGAGGTCAGGCACTGAAGGGCAGGAGAAGGCCTGGCTCACAGTCTCCGCTCTAATTCACCCCAAAGGTGTTCTATCAGATTGAGGTCAGCACTCTGTGCAGGCCAGTCAAGTTCCTCCACCCCAAACTTGCGCATCCATGTCTTTATAGACCTTGCTTTGTTCACTGGTGCGCAGTCATGTTGGAACAGGAAGGGGGCATCCCCAAACTGTTCCCACAAAGTCGGGAGCATAAAATTGTCCAAAATAACTTGGTATGCTGACACCTTAAGAGTTCCCTTCACTGGAACTCTGGGGTCAAGCCCAACCCCTAATAAACAACCCCACACCATAATTCCCCCTCCACCAAATGATTTGGACCAGTGCACAAAGCAAGGTCCATATGATGAGGGTGAGCGAGTTTGGGGTGGAGGAAGTTGACTGGCCTGCACAGAGTCTTGACCTCAACCCAATAGAACACCTTTGGGATGAATTAGAGCAGAGACTGTGAGCCAGGCCTTCTCATTCACAACAGTGCCTGACCTAACAAATGCACTTCTGGAAGAATGGTCAAACATTCCCATAGACACATTCCTAAACCTTGTGGAGTTCCCAGAAGAGTTGAAGTTGTTATAGCTGCAAAGGGTGGGCCAACTCAATATTGAACTCTACAGACTAAGACTGGGATGCCATTAATGTTCATGTGTGTGTAATGCCCCGTACACACAAGCGGAATTTCCGTCGGAAAAATCTTGGACGGTTTTTCCGACGGTATTTCGCTCAAGCTTGGCTTGCATACACACGGTCACACAGAAGTTCTCTGAACTTTCCACCGTCAACAATGTGGTGACGTACATCACTACGACGAGCCGAGAAAATTAAGTTTAATGCTTCCGAGCATGCGTCAAATTGTTTCCGAGCATGCGTGTTTTTTTGCGCGTCGGAATTGCATACAGACGAACGGAATTTCCGATAGGAAGTTTTTCCGACGGAAAAATAGAGAACCTGCTCTCAATCTTTTGCTGGCGGAAATTCTGCCAGCAAAAGTCCGATGGAGCATACACACGGTCAGAATTTCCGACGACAAAAAGCTCTCATCGGACTTTTGCTGGCGGAATTTCCGCTCGTGTGTACGGGGCATTAAGGCAGGTGTCCCAATACTTTTGACAATATAGTGTGTGTATATATATATATATATATATATATATATGCCATTTCATGATATATTTCTATGTACCAACACCCCAAAACATTACTAACCAAACTAAACAGTGAAAAAATGGGAAGATACGAAATATCACTATCAAAGATCTCAATTTATAAAGGTGAAAATTTCATATATTTATAACCAGTTATCTAAAAACACACAATGATAAAAAAAACATTTGTATATTACAAAATCAGTACAGCATACATACCCATTTGTGTAAAGAGCCACCATGTTATTTATTATAATAATACATTGAGTGATAGAAAGGGCAATTTAAACTGGAAGCCTTCATAATTAGACATTTAATTCTCTCTGCATTTTGTAGATAAGGTCTACTTCCTCTTGTCGTGTTGACATGATTAAAACTAATTCCAGGGCCCCCCTGAGTATCTGTGGAAGACTGCATAGGAACACCACAAAAGAGCATTGTGATGTAATGTACCCTCCTTGTATTAGTAACACAAATTTGGGGATGAGACAAACTCATTAAGGATGGTATACCAATTAGTTACTGTAGCAGCCTTTCTCAACCCTTTTAACACAGACACTGATAATATTTACTATAGCAACAGCTTGTAAGGTGGTGGCAGGCCAGGGTGACAGAAAAATACAACACAAAAAATACATAGAAGTGGGAAAGAACACAGGGGGTCAGACATATGAACCTCAGACCCTATAATTGGCCCATAAGACTGGGGTGCTTCAGGATGGTAATGAACAGGGCTTTTTGTCTCAGAGAATAGATGCAGGAACTCCCCCTTTCGGAGTCACCCCTTATCTCCGCCCCCTACCCACCTCTGAGCATAGTCCCTTGGTTCCATACCCTACCCACCTCTGAGCATCATTCCTTGGTTACATCTCCTACCCACCTCTGAGCACTTTTCCTTGGTTCCAACTCCCACCCACCTCTGAGCACCGTTCCTTGGTTCCACCCCCTACCCACCTCTGAGCATCGTTCCTTGGTTCCATCCCCTACCCACCTCTATGCATCGTTTTTTGGTTCCATCCTCTACCCACCACTGAGCATCGTTTCTTGGTTCCATCCTCTACCCACCTCCGAGCATTGTTGCTTGGTTTCATCCCCTACCCACCTCTGAGCATCGTTCCTTGGTTCCATCCCCTACCCACCTCTGAGCATCGTTCCTTGGTTCCATCCTCTACCCACCTCTGAGCATTGTTCTTTGGTTCCATCCCCTACCCACCTCTGAGCACTGTTCCTTGGTTCCACCCCCTACCCACCTCTGAGCATCGTTTTTTGGTTCCACCCCCTACCCACCTCTGTGCATCATTTCTTGGTTCCACCCTCTACCCACCTCTGAGCATCGTTCCTTGGTTCCATCCTCTACCCACCTCTGAGCATAGTCCCTTGGTTCTATCCCCTACCAATCCTCTGAGCATCATTCCTTGGTTCCAACCCCCACCCACCTCTGAGCACCGTTCCTTGGTTCCATCCCCTACCCACCTCTGTGCATCGTTCCTTGGTTCCATCCTCTACCCACCTCCAAACATCGTCCCTTGGTTCCATCCCCTACCCACCTCTGAGCATCGTTTTTTGGTTCCATTCTCTACCCACCTCCAAACATCGTTTCTTGGTTCCATCCTCTACCCACCTCCGAGCATTGTTCCTTGGTTTCATCCCCTACCCACCTCTGAGAATTGTTCCTTTGTTCCATCCCCTACCCACCTCTGAGCATTGTTCCTTGGTTCCATCCCCTACACACCTCTGAGCATCGTTCCTTGGTTCCATCCTCTACCCACCTCTGAACATCGTCCCTTGGTTCCATCCCCTACCCACCTCTGAGCATCATTTCTTGGTTCCACCCTCTACCCACCTACGAGCATGGTTCCTTGGCTCCATCCCCTATCCACCTCTGAGCATTGTTCTTTGGTTCCATCCCCTACCCACCTCTGAGCACTGTTCCTTGGTTCCATCCCATATCCACCTCCGAGTACTGTTCCTTGGATCCACCCCCTACCCACCTCCGAGCACCGTTCCTTGGTTCCATCCCCTACCCACCTCCAAACATCCTTCCTTGGTTCCATCCCCTACCTACCTCCAAACATCGCTCCTTGGTTCCACCCCTACCCACCTCCGAGCATGGTTCCTTGCTTCCATCTTCTACCCACCCCCGAGCATCGTTCCTTGGTTCCATCCCCTACCAGCAACAAAATAACCTCTCCCCAGCAACAATAGCCCCCCTGCAGCAACAACAGATCTCATCACAGCCAGCATTGAAAGACCCTGCAGCAACAATAGATCCCCCCAGCAACAGCAGACCACCCACAACAAAATATCCCCTCAGCAACAAGAGACCCTCTGTAGCAACAAAAGAGCTCCTCACAACCAGCAACAATGGACCACCTACAAGAAAATACCAACTCCTCCCTCAGAAACGATAGACCCCTGCCAGCAACAACAGATCTTCCAGCAGCCAGCAACAATAGACCCTCAGAAACAATAGATCCCCAGCAACAATGGACCACCCACAATAAAATACCCCTTCATCAGCAACAATAGACCAGCAACAGCAATACATGACCAGCAACAATGGACCACCTACAAGAAAATACTGCCCCTCTCCCTCAGCAACAATAGACCCCCGGCAGCAACAACAGATCTTCCAGAAGCCAGCAACTATAGAACCCCCAGAAACAATGGACCACCCACAACAAAATACCCCCTCACCAGCAACAATAGACCCCAGCAACAATAAATCCTCCCAGCAACAATGGACCACCTACAAGAAAATTCCACCCCCGCCCTCAGCAACAATAGACCCCTGGCAGCAACAACAGATTTTCCAGCAGCCAGCAACAATAGACCCCCAGCAACAATAGATCCCCCAGCAACAATGTATCACCCACAACAAAATACCCCTTCATTAGGAACAGTAGACCCCCTGCAGCAACAACAGATCTCTTCACAGCCATCATCAATAGACCCCAAGCAACAATAGATCCCTTCAGCAACAATGGACAACCTACAAGAAAATACCCCTCTCATCAGCAACAATATACCCCCTGCAGCAACAACAGATTTTCCAGCAGCCAGCAACAATAGATCCCCCCCAGCAACAATGGACCATCTACAAGAAAATACCCCCTCAACAGCAACAATAGACTCCCTGCAGCAACAACAGATCTCCTCACAGTCAACATCAATAGACGCCTAGCAACAGTAGATCTCCTCAGCAACAATGGACCACCTACAAGAAAATACCACCCCTTCCCTTGGCAATAGGGATGAGCTTCGTGTTCGAGTCGAACCCATGTTCGACTCGAACATCGGCTGTTCGACCGTCCGTCGAATTGCGAACGATATGGGCCGTTCGCGCCAAATTCGTGTGGCGCGTCACGGCCCATAATTCACTGCGGCATCGCAGTGCATTGCTGGCTGATGATTGGCCAAGCATGCACTATGACCCGCATGCTTGGCCAATCACAGCGCCGTCAGTAGAGAGAGCTGTAATTGGCCAAAGCCAGGGTGGCTTTGGCCAATTATGGCTCAGGGGATTTAGTACACGCCCCACACTATATAAGGCCGCCTGCACGGCGGCCCTGTGTAGTGTGTGTTCCGGTGTGCTGAGAGATAGAGAGAGAGAGAGACAGTGTCATTTGATTTGAGTTAGATAGATTAGGCAGAACAGTCAGTCAGTTAGCTGCACTTACAGTGTATTGTGTATATATATGCATCCCAGGTGTTGCATATATATATATACACTGTATTCAGTTTAGCTAGATACGTTCCTGTTATCTTCTATCTAGACTATTTACATTTAGTGCAGTGCGTCCTGCTCACAGTGTTCAGCTAGATCCGTTCCTGTTATCTTCTAGACTATTTACATTTAGTGCAGTGCGTCCTGCTCACAGTGTTCAGCTAGATCCGTTCCTGCTATTTACATTTAGTGCAGTGCGTCCTGCTCACAGTGTTCAGCTAGATCCGTTCCTGCTATTTACATTTAGTGCAGTGCGTCCTGCTCACAGTGTTCAGCTAGATCCGTTCCTGCTATTTACATTTAGTGCAGTGCGTCCTGCTCACAGTGTTCAGCTAGATCCGTTCCTGCTATTTACATTTAGTGCAGTGCGTCCTGCTCACAGTGTTCAGCTAGATCCGTTCCTGTTATTTACATTTAGTGCAGTGCGTCCTGCTCACAGTGTTCAGCTAGATCCGTTCCTGCTATTTACATTTAGTGCAGTGCGTCCTGCTCACAGTGTTCAGCTAGATACGTTCCTGCTATTTACATTTAGTGCAGTGCATCCTGCTCACAGTGTTCAGCTAGATCCGTTCCTGCTATTTACATTTAGTGCAGTGCGTCCTGCTCACAGTGTTCAGCTAGATCCGTTCCTGTTATCTTCTAGACTATTTACATTTAGTACAGTGCGTCCTGCTCACAGTGTTCAGCTAGATCCGTTCCTGTTATCTTCCTACTGACAGGCAGGCTTGTCTGGTTACAGTATATAAAGCTACCTGAAGAAAATTACAGAACAGTCAGTCAGTTAGCTGCACTTACAGTGTATTGTGTATATATATGCATCCCAGGTGTTGCATATATATATATACACTGTATTCAGTTTAGCTAGATACGTTCCTGTTATCTTCTATCTAGACTATTTACATTTAGTACAGTGCGTCCTGCTCACAGTGTTCAGCTAGATCCGTTCCTGTTATCTTCCTACTGACAGGCAGGCTTGTCTGGTTACAGTATATAAAGCTACCTGAAGAAAATTACAGGTGTTCTATCCCAGCTTAGTGCAGCTACAGGCCATTAGTATGTCTGGAAGGCCAAGAAGGAGAGGCAGACAGTCACAAGCCAATAAGAGAGGGCAAGCAGGCTCTGTGTCTAGTGCTGGTCGTGGAGACGGTGCATCCTCATCAGCACGTGGCCATGGGACACGCTTGGCCTTTTTTTCGGCAGCTGGCCGTGTTGAGCCGCAACATGCGGAAGACTTGGTCGAGTGGATGACCAAGCCGTCCTCATCCTCCTCATCCTCTCTCACCCATGCCCAGGGTGCTTTGTCCTGCAAAGCAGCGGCCTCTTCCCTCAGCTCAATGTCATCAGTGACTCCTTCCCTAGCTCCACCATGTCCTCCTGAGGATTCCCTCGAACTGTTTGACCACAGTGTTGGGTACATGCTCCAGGAGGATGCCCAGCGTTTGGAAGGCTCTGATGATGATACTGAGCTCGATGAAGGCAGTAACATGAGCACGGACAGAGGGGGTGCCCAAGAAGGACAGCAATCTGGCAGTCATGCTCCCCCTGCTGCAGCATACTGCCAGGTTTGCTCCAGTGATGAGGAGGGAGGGGATGATGAGGTCACTGACTCAACGTGGGTGCCTGATAGGAGAGAGGAGGAGGAGGAGGAGGAGGAGGAGGTGGCACATCACCAACGAGGCAGGATGCCCTCCAGGGGCCAGCCTAAGGGCAGCACATTGACTGCATCACACCCCTAAGCTCCACATGTGCAGGGCGCTGCAGTCTCTGCGCGTTATTCAAAAAGTTCTTTGGTGTGGGCCTTTTTTGAGACGAGTGCATCAGATCGCACCGCTGCTATTTGCAACATATCTCTCAAGCGTATCTCGCGTGGCCAAAACATCTCCCGCTTGGGTACCACATGCTTGACCAGACATATGTTGACCTGCCATGCAGTTCGTTGGCAAGCGTATCTAAAAGACCCACACCAAAGAACAAAGAGGATCTCTCCTTGCTCCTCGTCAGCTGAGATTTCCAACCCCACTAGACCTTCAGTCCTCTCTGAGACCTGCAGTGAGAGGAATGAAGGTGTAGAATTAGGTGTGTCACAGCCAAGTACTTGTGGGCAATCTGCTTTTGGTACACCGACGTCAGATTGTACCAGGCAAATTTCCCTGCCCCAGCTGCTGCACCGCCGAAAGAAGTTTGCTCCCAGCCATCCACATGCCCAGCGGTTGAATGCTAGCTTGGCAAAATTGCTAGCACTTCAACTGCTGCCTTTTCAGTTGGTAGACTCTGCCCCCTTCCGTGAGTTTGTGGAATGTGCGGTTCCTCAGTGGCAGGTACCCAAACGCCACTTTTTCTCACGGAAGGCGATTCCGGCTCTCTACCGGCATGTGGAAGGCAATGTCCATGCCTCGCTGGACAGGGCGGTCAGCGGTAAGGTGCATATTACCGCTGACTCATGGTCCAGCAGGCATGGACAGGGACGTTACCTAAGTTTCACGGCGCATTGGGTGACTCTGCTGGCAGCTGGGAAGGATGCAGGACAAGGTGCAGTAGTGTTGGAGGTTGTTCCGCCACCACGCCTCCAAAATGCTGATTGTGACACACCTCTCTCCTCCACCCCCTCCTCTTCTTCTTCCTCCATGGCCTCTTCCTCGGAACCAGCGGTGCTCCGTAGTCGTTCAAGGGGCTACGCAAGTACGCAGGCCAAAAGATGCCATGCAGTGCTTGAGCTGGTGTGCTTGGGGGACAGGAGCCACACTGGGGCAGAGGTTCTGTCAGCTCTGCAGGGGCAGGTTCAGAGGTGGTTGACGCCACGCCAACTTAAGGCAGGAATGGTGGTTTGCGACAATGGCACCAACCTCCTCTCTGCCCTCCGACAGGGACAAATGACCCATGTGCCCTGTTTGGCTCACGTCCTTAACTTGGTGGTGCAGCGGTTCTTGGGCAGGTACCCGGGCTTACAGGATGTCCTGAGGCAGGCCAGGAAAGTCTGTGTGCATTTCCGCTGGTCATATAATGCCAGTGCTCGGCTGACGGACCTCCAAAAGGAGTTTAACCTGCCCAAGAACCGCCTAATCTGTGACATGCCCACCAGGTGGAACTCAACGTTGGCCATGCTGCAGCGGCTGCACACGCAGCAGAGGGCCATCAATGAGTACCTGTGCGACTATGGCACCAGGACAGGGTCAGGGGAGCTTGGTTTTTTTTCCCCACGCCAGTGGGCCATGATCAGGGATGCATGCACTGTCCTGTCACCATTCGAGGAGGCCACGAGGATGGTGAGCAGTGACAGTGCATGCATCAGTGACACTGTCCCCCTTGTCCACCTGTTGGAGCACACGCTGCGTGGAATAATGGACAGGGCACTTGAGGCAGAACAGAGGCAGGAAGAGGAGGACTTCCTTAGCTCTCAAGGCCCCCTTTATCCAGACAGTGTTCCTGCGTGCCCGCCGATCACACAGGAAGAGGACGAGGAGGAGGAGGAGGAAGATTGTGTCAGTATGGAGGTGGAGCCTGTCACTCAGCATCAGCAGCAGTCTTTAAGGGATCAGTCCCAAGGAACACATGGACTTGTACGTGGCTGGGAGGAGGTGGCTGCGGATGTTGTTGTCCTTAGTGACCCAGATGACTCCGGACCGAATGCCTCAGCAAACCTACGCTGCATGGCCTCCCTGATCCTGCAAAGCCTGCGTAAGGATCCTCATATTCGTGGTATCAAGGAGAAGGACCAATACTGGCTGGCAACCCTCCTTGATCCACGTTACAAGGGTAAGGTTGCGGACCTTATCTTGCCATCGCAGAGGGAGCAGAGGATGAAACATCTTCGGGAGGCCTTGCAGAAAGGTCTGTGCAACGCGTTCCCAGAGACTGGGAGGTTACAAACTCCTGTTTCTGGACAACGTGTTGCTGAGGCTTCGGTCAGTCAAAGAAGGAGCGGTGGAGAAGGTGGCCGTCTGACCGATGCGTTCAGACAATTTTTTGGTCCGCAGCCCCAAGGTATGATCGGTTCCAGCAACCATCGCCAGCGTCTGTTTTACATGGTGCAGGAATACCTAGGGGCAAGATCAGACTTGGACACCTTTCCCACCGAAAATCCTCTGGGTTACTGGGTCTTGAGGATGGATCACTGGCCAGAGCTTGCACAGTATGCAATTGAGCTACTGGCCTGTCCTGCATCCAGCGTTCTTTCAGAACGCACATTCAGTGCTGCTGGAGGCGTGGTAACCGATCACAGGGTGCGTCTGTCCACCGACTCGGTCGATCGGCTGACCTTCATAAAAATGAATCAGTCTTGGATCACCACCAGCTACCAAGCACCTGATGCTGATGTAACCGAATAATTTTTTTTGAAATCTCAGATCCCTTCAAAGACTGCCTATGCTGATGCTGAGTGACTATCCCTGAGTAATTATCCTCTTCCTCCTCAATCATCACGCTGATAGCTTGTAAGAACATTTTTGGTTCTGGGCGCCACCACCAGTGCCTAAGGCACAATTTTTCAGCCCCTGTTTAACAGGGGCGTGTAATTACAATTTTTGATGTAATACTTTGCAGCAGGGCTCGTTCCTGCATTCCAACTAGAGTGTCTGTGAGGGGTTGCAGTGTTATGGCACCAGCACCAGTGCCTAAGGCCCAATTTTTCTGCCCCTGTCTAACAGGGGCGTGTAATTACAATTTTTGATGCAATACTTTGCAGCAGGGCTCGTTCCTGCGTTCCAACTAGAGTGTCTGTGAGGGGTTGCAGTGTTGTGGCACCAGCACCAGTGCCTAAGGCCCAATTTTTCTGCCCCTGTCTAACAGGGGCGTGTAATTACAATTTTTGATGCAATACTTTGCAGCAGGGCTCGTTCCTGCGTTCCAACTAGAGTGTCTGTGAGGGGTTGCAGTGTTGTGGCACCAGCACCAGTGCCTAAGGCCCAATTTTTCTGCCCCTGTCTAACAGGGGCGTGTAATTACAATTTTTGAAGCAATACTTTGCAGCAGGGCTCGTTCCTGCGTTCCAACTAGAGTGTCTGTGACGGGTTGCAGTGTTGTGGCACCAGCACCAGTGCCTAAGGCCTAATTTTTCAGCTCCTGTTCAACAGGGGCATGTAATTACAATTCTTGATCTAATATTTCACAGCAGGGCCCTGTGAGGGCTTACAGTGTTGTGGCCACAGCAACACCTAAGGCCCAAATTTCTGCTGAGTATATAGGGCAGGACCCTACTTTCAAACATCTAACTTACAAACGACTCCTACTTGCAAACGGAAGGAGACAACAGGAAGTGAGATGAAATCTACCCCTAGGAAGGGAAATTCTCTCCTGTAAGAGTTAATATGGGAAAACAATTTCTCCTTTCCACTGATGCTTTCCAATCCTTGTTCCACAAAAAAACCCAAATTTTCAAAAAACATTTTTCATTGGGACAAAAAAGTGAGGTGAAATCTTCTGAAGAGGAGGAAAGACAGCAAAACAAATGTCACAGGGGTGATAACCCTTCCCTATGTTTTCCAAAAAGCTTAGAAAAGATTTTTTGGCTGGAGCTAAACACGTTAAAAATGTTCAAAATTACAAAGAGATTCTACTTAACAACAAACCTACAGTCCCTGTCTTGTTTGCACCGCCTGTATACTGCTGTTCAGAGTATATAGGGCCTGGTGGCCCCACACCTTTCCTTATTTTAATTTGGGTGCGGGGTTCCCCTTAATATCCATACAAGACCCAAAGGGCCTGGTAATGGACTGGGGGGTACCCATGCCGTTTGTCTCACTGATTTTCATCCATATTGCCATGACCCGACATGACATTAAACCCGCAAGCAGTTTTAAATGAGATTTTTTCCTTTAAAAATGACATTTGGTGCAGGGACTGTTCTAAACATGGGAAACACGCGTCACTTTACAGGCATACTATAGACACCCCCCAGGTACGATATTTAAAGGAATATTTCACTTTTTTTTTTTTTACTTTAAGCATCATTAAAATCACTGCTCCCGAAAAAACGGCCGTTTTTAAAAGTTTTTTTTGCATTGATACATGTCCCCTGGGGTAGGACCCGGGTCCCCAAACCCTTTTTAGGACAATACCATGCAAATTAGCCTTTAAAATGAGCACTTTTGATTTCGAACGTTCGAGTCCCATAGACGTCAATGGGGTTCTAACGTTCGTGCGAACTTTCGGTCCGTTTGCGGGTTCTGGTGCGAACCGAACCGGGGGGTGTTCGGCTCATCCTTACTCTGCAACTATAGAGCCCCTGCAACAAAAACTGATCTTCCGGCAGCCAGTAACAAAAGACCCCTCCCTCAACAGTAGCTCCCCCCAGCAACATAAAACCCACCCCCAGAAGCAATAGATCCCTGCCAGCAACAACAGACTCCCCCTGCAAAAATAGGTCCCCTCCAGTGACACTAGATCCCCCAGCAGCCAGCATTAAGTAGACATATGCATGACCAAATTTCTTGTTTTTTCCCTTTTCGGTTGATTCATTTTTATATTTTTGTATCCGATCATTCGTTATGATTGGCATTCGTTACTTCGGATCATTCCTAACTTCGGAATGCGTTTGTATTCCTTCCGTTGCATTTGTTTAGATGCGGCATTTGCTACTTTGGTTGATTCGTAAATTCAGATGCATTCGTATTCGTTACGTTTCAGTTGTTTAGATGAGGCATTGGTTACTTCGGATCATTCGTAATTTCAGAAGGATTCGTATTCGTTACGTTCACTAACAGGCAAATTTGAAAGGAAGTTCCAATACCAATAATTTAATAATTTATAGTTTATTATAGTTGTTTTTATATTATTATTATTATTATTTATTATTAATAAATAATAATAATATTAATACGGAAAATAAAATCATCCCAATGTAATCAATTCGTTAAACTCGTAGGTTGATTCGTTTTTTGTTATTTCAAATTTTCGGATTTCCATTCTTATTTTAGGATTTTTGTTCTTATTTTCAGATTATCGTTCTTTCTGATTTCTGGATTTTGAATTTTTAGATTTCCGTTCTTATTTTTGGAATTCATTCTTATTTTCAGGTTTTCTTTCTTTGGGATATTCGGATTTCAAATCTTTGTATTTTCGTTCTTTTTTTTGGATTTTTGTTCTTACTTTTAGGTTTTCGTTCGTTCTGATTTCCGGATTTCGAATTTTCGGATTTCGGTTCCTATTTGCAGGTTTTCTTTATTTCTGATTTTCTGATTTCAAATTTTTGGATTTGCGTTGTTATTTTTGGATTTTGTTCTTATTTTCGGAATTCGTTCTTATTTTCAGATTTTCGTTCTTTCTGATTTTCTGATTTTGAATTTCTTGGATTTTCATTCTTTTTTTTTAAATTTTTGTTCTTACTTTCAGGTTTTCTTTTTTCTGATTTTCGGGTTTCAAATTTTCAGATTTCTGTTCTTATTTTCGGAATTCGTTCTTATTTTCAGGTTTTCGTTCTTCCTGATTTTCTGATTTAGAATTTTCGGGTTTACGTTCTTATTTTCGAAATGTGTTCTTATTATCAGGTTTTCGTTCTTTCTGATTTTCTGATTTCAAATTTTTTGATTTCCGTTCCTATTTTCAGGTTTTCGTTCTTTCTGATTTTTGGAATTTCGATTTTTGTTCTTATATTTGGATTTTTGTTCTTACTTTCAGGTTTTCGTTCTTTCAGATTTTCTGATTTCAAATTTCCATTCCTATTTTTAGGTTTTCCTTCTTTCTGATTTTCGAATTTCGAATTTTTGGATTTCCATTCCTATTTTCAGGTTTTCTTTCTTTCTGATTTTTGGATTTTGAATTTGTGGATTTTCGTTCTTAATTTTGGATTTTTGTTCTTACTTTCAGGTTTTCGTTCTTACTGATTTTCGGATTTCGAATTTTCGGATTTATGTTCTTTTTTTTCGGAATTCGTTCTTATTTTCAGGTTTTCGTTCTTTCTGATTTTCGGAATTTTGATTTTTTTGGATTTTCGTTCCTATATTTGGATTTTTGTTCTTACTTTTAGGTTTTCGTTCTTCCAGATTTTCTGATTTCGAATTTTCAGATTTTCATTCCTATTTTCAGGCTTTCTTTCTTTCTGATTTTGAATTTTTGGCTTTTCGTTCCTATTTTCAGGTTTTCTTTCTTTCTGATTTTCTGATTTTGAATTTTTGGATTTTCATTCTTATTTTTGGATTTTTGTTCTTACTTTAAGTTTTTTGTTCTTTCTGATTTTTGAAATACGAATTTTCAGATTTCCGTTCCTATTTTCAGGTTTTCGTTTTTTCTGATTTTCTGATTTCAAATTTTCAGATTTATGTTCTTAATTTCGGAATTTGCTCTTATTTTCAGGTTTTCGTTCTTTCTGATTTTCTGATTTCAAATTTTTGGATTTTGTTCTTATTTTTGGATTTTTGTTCTTACTTCGAGGTTTTCGTTCTTTCTGATTTTCTGATTTCGAATTTTCAGATTTTCATTCCTATTTTCAGGTTTTCTTTCTTTCTGATTTCGAATTTTCGGATTTCCGTTCCTATTTTCAGGTTTTCGTTCTTTCTGATTTCGAATTTTCGGATTTACGTTCCTATTTTCAGATCTTCTTTCTTTCTGATTTTCTGATTTCCAATCTTTAGATTTTTGTTCTTACTTTTAGGTTTTTGTTCTTTCTGATTTTCAGATCTAGAATTTTCGGATTACCGTTCTTATTTTCGGAATTCGTTCTTATTTTCAGGTTTTCGTTCTTTCTAATTTTCGTATTTCAAATTTTTGGATTTTCGTTCTTATTTTTGTTCTTATTTTTGGATTTTTGTTCTTACTTTCAGGTTTTCAGTCTCTCCGATTTTCGGATTTCAAATTTTCGGATTTACGTTCTTATTTCTGGAATTCTTTCTTATTTTCAGGTTTTAGTTCTTTCTGATTTTTGAATTTTTGTTCTTTCTGAAAATGTGTTTTCGTATTCATTTGTCAAAAGAGTCTTTTGAATGAATATGCTGCATTTAGCCCGAAAACGAAATTCGGAACGAAACGAATTGCACGTGCATGTTGCAATTGCTTAGCATCAACAGACCCCAAAGCACACCCCAGCAACCCTTGCCATTACATACATTCAGTCCTGGAGGTTCCGGTTCCCCCCCCACGTTCCCATTCAAAAAAAGCCCTGGTTGCAGGGTGCTATTTCTGAATATGAAGCGAGTGGCATCCGACGTCCATACATGTGCTGTGTAGCTCCACTTCTATGGCTCTTGGCTGTCAGAACGCATAGTGCCAGAAGATTGACAGCCATGAAGACAGTAATGTTAGTTTTGCAGCTTCATAAATAACTTCTGCAAACAACGATAAAAGCATTCCCAGGAGACAGATGTCATAATCTGCGGGAGAAAAATGCTTTATAGCACTCGGCGATATCCTTGTACAGATGTACAAGCTGGCATTTCTTGAGAGAGAGGCAGAGGAAAACATTGAATATCTGAGGAGTGACATTCTATCATTTGTTATTATGCAGAATTTGCATCGCAATGACACGGCGCTGCAGGATAATTCATGAATAAATGTCACAGATTAGTGCAGTTTTATTTTTTATTTTTTTATTTTTTTTAGCAGGCCCAGAAGGACATACAGTATCTCACAAAAGTGAGTACACCCCTCACATTTTTTTAAATATTTTATTCTATCTTTTCATGTGACAACACTGAAGAAATGACACTTTGCTACAATGTAAAGTAGTGAGTGTACAGCTTGTATAACAGTGTAAATTTGCTGTCCCCTCAAAATAACTCAACACACAGCCATTAATGTCTAAACCTCTGGCAACAATTGAGTACACCCCTAAGTGAAAATGTCCATATCGGGCCCAAAGTGTCAATATTTTGCGTGGCCACCATTATTTTCCAGCACTGCCTTAACCCTCTTGGGCATGGAGTTCACCAGAGCTTCACAGGTTGCCACTGGAGTCCTCTTCCACTCCTCCATGACGACATCACAGAGCTGGTGGATGTTAGAGACCTTGCGCTCCTCCACCTTCTGTTTGAGGATGTCCCACAGATGCTCAATAGGGTTTAGGTCTGGAGACATGCTTGGCCAGTCCATCACCTTTACCCTCAGCTTCTGTAGCAAGGCAGTGGTCGTCTTGGAGGTATGTTTGGGGTCGTTATCATGTTGGAATACTGCCCTGCGGCCCAGTCTCTGAAGGGAGGGGATCATTCTCTGCTTCAGTAAGTCACAGTACATGTTGGCATTCATGGTTCCCTCAATGAACTGTAGCTCCCCAGTGCTGGCAGCACTCACGCAGCCGCAGACCATGACACTCCCACCACCATGCTTGACTGTAGGCAAGACACACTTGTCTTTGTACTCCTCACCTGGCTGCCACCACACATGCTTGACACCATATGAACCAAATAAGTTTATCTTGGTCTCATCAGACCACAGGACATGATTCCAATAATCCATGTGCTTAGTCTGCATGTCTTCAGCAAACTGTTTGCGGGCTTTCTTGTACATCATCTTTAGAAGAGGCTTCCTTCTGGAATGACAGCCATGCAGACCAATTTGATGCAGTGTGCGGCGTATGGTCTGAGCACTGACAGGCTGACCCCCCACCCCACTCAACCTGTGCAGAAAGGCTGGCAGCACTCATATATCTATTTCCCCAGGACAACCTCTGGATATGACGCTGAGCATGTGCACTCAACTTCTTTGGTCGACCATGACGAGGCCTGTTCTGAGTGGGCCCTGTCCTGTTAAACCGTTGGATGGTCTTGGCCACTGTGCTGCAGCTCAGTTTCAGGGTCTTGCCAATCTTCTTATAGCCTAGGCCATCTTTATGTAGAGCAACAATTCTTTTTTTTCAGATCCTCAGAGAGTCCTTTGCCATGAGGTGCCATGTTGAACTTCCAGTGACCAGTATGAGAGAGTGAGAGCGATAACACCAAATTTAACACACATGCTCCCCATTTACACCTGAGACCTTGTAACACTTACCAGTCACATGACACCGGGGAGGGAAATTGACTAATTGGGCCCAATTTGAACATTTTTCATTTAGGGGTGCACTAACTTTTGTTGCCAGTGGTTTAGACAATAATGGCTGTGTGTTGAGTTATTTTGAGGGGACAGCAAATTTACACTGTTATACAAGCTGTACACTCACTACTTTACATTGTAGCAAAGTGTCATTTCTTCAGTGTTGTCACATGAAAAGATATAATAAAATATTTACAAAAATGTGAGGGGTGTACTCACTTTTGTGAGATACTGTAGAAAAAATTCTGCTTCCAATGAAAAAAAAAACAGTGCAAGGTGCAATAATCCACAGCAACAAACATGTTCTTTTATTGTTCTGACTAGGTATATGCCACAATCTGAATGCTCCTTTTAAAGTTGACCTTTAACCACTTGCCAACCAACAGTTTAACATTTACTGTTGGCCATCGGCTTTGTTGTTTCTGGTTTACAGGCACACGCGCGGGCACGCCTCCTGCTTCTCATGCAGTGGTTGGGCACGGTATGAGTTTGTCAGCATGCTCACAGCCATTGATTTTGGCTGTGAACCTGCTGGTGGCTGTGGCCAACCACAGCACAGAAATATGTGCTTGTCAGTAAACACAGAACACAGATCTGCCTGGATCTCTCCACTGATCCCCACTGAGAAGCAGAAGGATGACAGGTCTGTGTCCATACTGCTTTGCAGAGCAGACACAGTCTGCTGCTCTTGATGGGGTGGTCTAATGGAAATAGACTGCATGTCTGTTTCCATCCGATTGTCATCTGATCCAGCAGATAGATGGCGAATGTATGCCCATCCGTCTGTTTTTAGGGGACTGGATCGGATGCCGGTGGGTGACAGCAGACATACACTATGTCACGGAACGTCCCACACTCCGCTTGAGAGCTTCCGTCATATACCACTTCCTCCCAGTCTGTATACAGATATCAGATATTCCAACCTCTCTGAGCACAAAACAAGGCGACACTTGCTTGTTGCTAACATGAACTCACTTTATTCAGAACCTGAATACAGTCTTATATACAGGAGAAGATTACTCTAACAATACACACGTAACCTAATTAACCTAATTAACATGAGCTAATTAACTAATCCTTTATACAGCCTAGGTGACTGAGACATGACCTTGTGCCCAGACTGAGTTAATTATCACAGGACATTTTCTCACTATAGCAGCAGCTCCAACAGGAGTCGTCCCGTCTCCTACATTGTATAGAGGACAATGTGATCAGCTCATCCAATTAAAATAAACACAGGTAGTTGGAGTTGATGACACCAGCATATCCTCACAGGATGTGTCCCAACAGTATGAATCAGTCTTATCAGCAGGGGGCTGCTGGAGGAATTCCCCCTCCCTCTTCAGGGACACAAATTCCAAATGACCACAGCAAGGAGTCCCCAACAGAATCAAACAACATACAATATATACATATATACACGACTGAGTCCGATTAGTACAGTTAAGACTGGATTTCTAATTCACCTCACAAAGAGTATTGTTCCATTGAAAATCCAGGGCCCATAATCAAAAGGCAAGAGGCTTGCATTCAGTCCTCTCCAACAGCCTCTGTCCCAGCTAGGTCTGTCACACACTATATTAACAAAAGTATTGGGACGCCTGCCTTTACACCATGTGAACTTTAATGGCATCCCAGTCTTAGTCCGTAGGGTTCAATATTGAGTTGGCCCACCCTTTGCAGCTATAACAGCTTCAACTCTTCTGGGAAGGCTGTCCACAAGGTTTAGGAGTGTGTCTATGGGAATGTTTGACCATTCTTCCAAAAGAATTTGTGAGGTCAGGCACTGATGTTGGACGAGAAGGCCTGGCTCGCAGTCTCCACTCTAATTTATCCCAAAGGTGTTCTATCGGGTTGAGTTCAGGACTCTGTGCAGGCCAGTCAAGTTCCTTCACCCCAAACTCGCTCATCCATGTCTTTATGGACCTTGCTTTGTGCACTGGTGCGCAGTCATGTTGGAACAGGAAGGGGCCATCCCAAAACTGTTCCCACAAAGTTGGGAGCATGAAATTGTTCAAAATGTCTTGGTATGCTGACGCCTTAAAGGAGAAGTCCAGGCTGAGCTTGTTTCTTCTATGGGTCACAGGAGTGCAAATTAGTTTTGCACTCCTGTGACCCGTTTTCAGCAGAGAGCGGTCTGAAATCCGCTCTCTGCTGATGTCACTGGAATCAGTACAGGCACCGTGTCGTCCCGACAATGGAAGTCTGGATCCGCCAGGTGCGTGGACTGACACCCGTCTCAGCCTCTCAGCAAGCCGCCGAAAGCCTGAGACAGCCGCTCCCCGCTCCTCCACAGCTTAGCTCCCCAGTGAGTGTGGAGGAGCAGAGCGGAGAGATGCTGATTGACGGTCAGCAGCTCTCTGCTCAGGGAGCTGTGAGAACCAAGCCATCGGCGGTGTTCGATCGCTCGGTTCTCTCAGTGGGGAGGTGCTGGGGAAAAAAAAGCAGTTCTCTTTTAAGAGTTCCCTTCACTGGAACTACGGGGCCAAGCCCAACCCCTGAAAGCAACCCCACACCATAATCCCCCCTCCACCAAATGATTTGGACCAGTGCACAAAGCAAGGTCCATAAATACATGGGTGAGTGAGTTTGGGGTGGAGGAACATGACTGGCCTGCACAGAGTCCTGACCTGAACCCAATAGAACACCTTTGGAATGAATTAGAATGGAGACTGCGAGCCAGGCCTTCTCATTCAACACCAGTGCCTGACCTCACAAATATATGTTATTGAAAATTTTTAGAAAATAGAAATTACAAACATTCAAATAAGAAAGTAGGACATTTTTCATTTTTGTCATTAGAAGGTTGGACACATGCACATATGACTTAATATATTCAATGCAGACAGTGCAAGAAGAGTGTAATAAAACTGCATTAACAGTGGTTGTAGGTAAAACAAACTGATGGTATTGGTCAGGTCACAAGTATAGCACCACACCGCTATTGGGAGCAAACTGTGTCCGGGTGGGGGCATAGTCAATAATCGCTTTTAAGTATGTTTTTTTCTTTTAGTTTAGAGTTTGGTAAGTCAGTCTTTTTTTGGTTGTCGGCCTTTTTTTGTTTATAGTGCAAAAAATACAAAAAAAAAACGCAGAGGTGATCAAATACCACCAAAAGAAAGCTCTATTTGTGGGAAAAAAAGGACGTCAATTTTATTTGGGTACTTCGTCACACGACCGTGCAATTGTCAGTTGAAGTAACGTAGTGCCGTATCGCAAAAAAAAAAAAAGAAGCTTGCCATGAAGGGGGTTGAACCCACCGGGGCTGAAGTGGTTAAGCAGAGAGAAGATAAACAAGTGCAGCACCGGTTTCAAAGGCCGTCTCTGGGGACTCAAGTGGTTAAAGTTAGCCTTACTATGAACGTTAGCACATTAAAAATAATGAAGCCAGAACAGAAATGAGCTAAAGATCTACATGTCTAATTCCATAGAAACGTGCTGGAATATATAGAGGCTGCAGGTAGAAGATTAATAAGCAGATACCTTTATAACTGCAGAGTTAGGTTCACCTTTTGCAACTCAGAAAATAAGAGAAGAAAAAACAAAAAAAAATGAATGCGTCATCTTGCTGCTGAAATGTTTCATGTAGCTCATTTCAATTGCACCTTATCCTGTTGTCGGTTTTAATAATGTATGCTTTGTTACCTTTAATTTGTTTAACATTTTGGTAGGCTTAATCTTAAAGTACAACTAAATGCAAACCTTATTTCATTAGTTTTGGATAGAGTAAGGGTGGATTATGACCCCTGTCAATTTTTTTTTTTTTTTTGCAATCCTTGTTCCACTGGGGAGATTTAACTTCACTTCCTATCCCATAGCCAAAACAGGAAGTGAGATGAAATCCCTCCATTGGGGAATTCCAAGGGGAATTCCAAGCACCACCAGGGTCACTAGAACTAGTTTCCCCATTGTAATGTCTCCCTTCTATTATTGCTCTGGTGCCAACCCAAAATGTGTTTGTTTTTTTTTGTTTGTTTGTTCACATTCATTGAATGTGTACATTGAAACAGTAAACAGGACAAATAGAGAGGGAGAATCTCTCTAATGGGGGCAAAAACAATAATAAACACTGACAGTTGTCCTCCACTCTATCAGAAACGAAAAAAGTTTTGCTTTTAATTATACTTTAAGTAAAAGTAAAGGCTCTTTGTCTTGATGGTCTTTCCAGAAGTTTACATGACCTTGTAGACAACTAGTAGGTAACTGGGGAGCTAAAGCTGATGGACGTGGGAGCTCCAGGTGGATAAATGGGGAGCTAAAGGTGATGGACGTGGGAGCTCCAAGTGGGTAACTGGGGGGCTCCAGGTGATGGATGTGGGAGCTCCAAGTGGGTAACTGGGGGGCTCCAAGTGATGGATGTGGGAGCTCCTGGTGGATAAATGGGGAGCAACAGTTTATGGATGTGGGAGCTCCAAGTGGGTAACTGGGGGGCTCCAAGTGATGGATGTGGGAGCTCCAGTTGGATGTGACAGACCTAGCCGGGACAGAGGCTTTTGGAGAGGACTGAATGCCAGCCTCTTGCCTTTTGATTATGGGCCCTGGATTTTAAGGGAACAATACTCTTTGTGAGGTGAATGAGAAATCCAGTCTGATCTGTACTAATCGGACTCAATGCTGTATATATGTATATATAATGTCTCATTGTGTTTTGTACTATTTGCTGTGCTAGTTTCGGGTGGGGCTACATTCCAATGTTCTATTGTGTCTGTCTGCCTGGGATATCCCAGGATGTGTATCCCTATGGAGGGAAGGGGGATTCCTCTAACAGCTCTCCCTGCTGATAAGACTGTGTACTGATGAGATGTTAAACACACCTGACCTGTGTGTCCATTGTCATTGGACAGTTTAACCCGCCCTCTTTTCCAAGGGTGGGGGAAAGAGTCTCTGAGTTATTTTATCTGTTGTGTCCATGTGTGATAATAAATGAGTTCATTCCTGCTTGAACCTCAAGACAGAGCTTTGTCTCGTACTTGGGGGAGAATATTTGTATGGGTTCCTTGTTTGGCTGATTGGAGTGTTCGGTAGCTGCCTTTGTGCTTGAGAATGGGATGTCTTAAACGACTTTAACCCCTTTCATACTCGGGGTGTCGTTACAACTGGTGGCAAGCAGCGGGTGATTCCCACAGCCCAGAAGGACAGCTACAAGAAGACGTCCATACCTCCACCTGGATCCAAGATGTGCATAGCAGACTTCAGTCACCCCAGCAGAGATATGGAAATGGCATCAGGTTTCCAGATCAGCAGATCGTCCTTTCAGCAATCCCCAGGACTGTGTCTGCAGATGAATACCTGGAGCTCAGGCAGAAGATTTGGGTAAGACACTGGATTAGAGCCCTCCAGGTTGCTGGAATGCAACAGGGCAAGTGCTTTCCAACCCCAGAGCAGCAGGCCAGTGAACAACAGGAGTTACGGATGCAATTCCTGGGAGCAATGGGTGACTGAGTTGGACAGGCTGGTCCAGCAGGAGATAGAGCTGGACAATCGGTATCAGGCTCTGCAATGGCATGCAGAGCAGGGATATTTAGGGGAGAGAACAGAATGCTCTCCGGAGGGATGTGACTTTGGTGGCCATGGATTGCTGCGGGAGAGCCTTTCAGATTGTTTTGTGTTTGGCGATGAAGGGGAACCTACCCTTAAAGACCTGCGAGAATACAGAGAGCCTATGCTCGGTCTTGCAGGGGTCTCAAACCTGATCTAGACTATTTGCTAAGGAAGGAAAAGCATCTGGAAAGGGCAAACAGAAAACTGCTAGAATGCTTCAGCAGCATGCCAGAGAATCTGCAGTGGAAACTCCGAAGATTTCCATCTCCAAAGCTGAAGTGCTGACAACAGGGCAGAGCTCTGCTAACCTCTGCCCAACACCAACAGCAGCTTCAGCCTCCCGGAGAGAAGAGGCAGTTGGCCTTTCTCCCACAATACTGACAGAGACATTAGTAAATAAAGAGGGGAGTTGGGACTTTAGATGAAGCACCCGAAGGTACCTCCATCCCGATAATTTGGTTCAGAGTTCAAGGAAGTTGGGACTTTAAATGAAACAACTGGGTAGTGGAGGTATATGCATATTATAATTTATTTGAGTAGCATTTAAATACTGATTCATCTTGTATGTAACAGAGCTTGCAAAGGACCTGAACATGATGTATAAAAAGATGTATAAAAAAGTACATACAGACATCGTATGAACAAGGTAATGGACATATATATAATAATGGCAAAAAGCCCAATACTGGTACTTGCGTCCACATGGTATATATGTATTCATCGATGAGTATATAAGTAAAATCAAAGAATAAGAATTGTAGAATAGGTAAGTATCAGTCCATATAGGGTGTAGTTGTGGCATCAGATGTAGCTCGACGCGTTTCGTGGGTTGACCCACTCGTCAGGAGCAGATGCAATAGACATATCTATGGAGTATATATAAATAAAGATGGAATGAGTCATACTCTAAAGAGAATTCATTTATATTATTTTAGATGTATAAAACTAGTAATCCGTCCACACTCACCCATTCAGACAGCAAATGCAATGCGGGGCAGCCAGCACGGGGGTGGCCGAGGATATAGCTCCCCCACGGGAGCTGAGGCGGCACAATTCATAGAAGCAACGTCAGGCAGTGTGGGGACGTGTATAGTGTGACTGAGGTATCCGTATAACAAACCACAGTGTATATTCCATAAAGTGCCATATGGGAACAAATATCAAAATGTATGTATAGTATAAAAATGTAATTATAATATAATTAGAAGTAAATGATGGTATTATAGATAATGAACCCAGTGTGTGTCAGAGGGAATAAAGGTGAAAGTTAAGTGCTGCTAGGAGTATAAAGAAAGAAGTGGGCTATATCTAAGAGTGATCAATGAATGTATAAATGTGGAGGGATTATTAAGAAATAAAAGGTTGCCACGTGGAAGAGATTAAGCGGAATAATAATGTGAAAACTGCATCAGACAACAAGAGGGTGGAGAGAGCAAAAGGGAAAGTCAGGAACAAAACGGAAACAGGTAAGTGCCTTACCCCAATGTTGTATCAAAACACCAACCAGCAAGCCGATACAGCTGGTGTGTAGGGACCCCAGATGGAGACTGTTCATAATGAGCAGCTCACTTCACTGGGGGAATGAATTCATGCCGCCAATGCCACGTCGGTGAACCAATGAGGGGGAGAATAGCGCACCTGAGCCGAGTATACACTCCGCAACAGGCGCAGGAACTCCCCCATATGGATACACCAGATGATATGGCCGAGCGTCGGCGCAGTGACGTCTTTACTGAGGTCACACGCACAGCGCGTCTGCCGTCACACACCACGTGACAGATGTGGCACCGATGCGCAAAGGGGCACCCGCCCGCTCCCCCCAGAGAACAAAGAAAGGAGGGGGAGGGGCCGCTGAGCGCATCGCAGCTCCCGTGATGGAGAAAACCACGGCAAAACCCGAATGCCCGACCATCCACACAAGCAAATTTGCCAGTCAGAAGGAAGGATGTGTCGGGTATCTTAATAGAAGCAAATCATGTGGAAACATATGCGCCAGTATGTTGAAATATTACATGTAGAGGGATACCATATGCAATACTCAAAAGCATGAACATAAACGAGAAAAAGCAGTATACATAATTGATATTAACAATCAGTAAGCTTAAACAAAGATACCCTATAAATGAGGGCCAGCCTCACACAAGGATGGCAGGGGAACACTGCCAATCCCACATACCCAGTTGCTTCCATCCCGGTATACATTAGTAAATAAAGAGGGGAGTTGGGACTTTAGATGAAGCACCCGAAGGTACCTCCATCCCGATAATTTGGTTCAGAGTTCAAGGAAGTTGGGACTTTAAATGAAACAACTGGGTAGTGGAGGTATATGCATATTATAATTTATTTGAGTAGCATTTAAATACATGATTCATCTTGTATGTAACAGAGCTTGCATAGGACCTGAACATGATGTATAAAAAGATGTATAAAAAAGTACATACAGACAACGTATGAACAAGGTAATGGACATATATATAATAATGGCAAAAAGCCCAATACTGGTACTTGCGTCCACATGGTATATATGTATTCATCGATGAGTATATAAGTAAAATCAAAGAATAAGAATTGTAGAATAGGTAAGTATCAGTCCATATAGGGTGTAGTTGTGGCATCAGATGTAGCTCGACGCGTTTCGTGGGTTGACCTACTCGTCAGGAGCAGATGCAATAGACATATCTATGGAGTATATATAAATAAAGATGGAATGAGTCATACTCTAAAGAGAATTCATTTATATTATTTTAGATGTATAAAACTAGTAATCCGTCCACACTCACCCATTCAGACAGCAAATGCAATGCGGGGCAGCCAGCAGGGGGGTGGCCGAGGATATAGCTCCCCCACTGGAGCTGAGGTGGCACAATTCATAGAAGCAACGTCAGGCAGTGTGGGGACATGTATAGTGTGACTGAGGTATCCGTATAACAAACCACAGTGTATAGTCCATAAAGGGCCATCTGGGAACAAATATCAAAATGTATGTATAGTATAAAAATGTAATTATAATATAATTAGAAGTAAATGATGGTATTATAGATAATGAACCCAGTGTGTGTCAGAGGGAATAAAGGTGAAAGTTAAGTGCTGCTAGGAGTTTAAAGAAAGAAGTGGGCTATATCTAAGAGTGATCAATGAATGTATAAATGTGGATGGATTATTAAGAAATAAAAGGTTGCCACGTGGAAGAGATTAAGCGGAATAATAATCAGGAACCCAACTTCCTTGAACTCTGAACCACAATACTGACAGAGACAGGGGATTTGCTGCCAGCAGCATCGGTGGAGTTACCAGAAACTTATGCAGCTGAAGCGCTGACAACTGGACAGAGGGTCCAAAACCTCTGCCCCACACGTGTGGCAGTTCTGGAGGCCCAGGGTGAGGAGGTGGTGGTCACTCCCGAGCAGCAGATCAGGACCCAAGAAGAGAATGCAATCTGCACCTCACAACTGCAGCTTGAGCTGATATCGGTGGAAGGGATTGCGGTCTCCACTCAGAGCAACCCAGCAGAAGGGCTGGCAACAGAGCAGAGTGTTGCTAGCCTCTGCCCTCACCTAACAGAAGAGGGAGTTCCTGTGGTAGTGGATGGGACTTCGGTCTGCCTGGGATATCACAGGATGTGTATCCCTATGAAGGGAGGGGTGATTCCTCCAACAGCTCTCCCTGTTGATAAGACTGTGTACTGATGACACGTTAAACCACACCTGACCTGTATGTCCATTGTCATTGGACAGTTTAACCCGCCCTCTTTTTCAAGGGTGGGGGAAAGAGTCTCTGAGTTATTCTATCTGTTGTGTCCATGTGTGATAATAAATGAGTTAATTCCTGCTTGAACCTCAAGACAGAGCTTTGTCTCGTACTTGGGGGAGAATTATTTGTATGGGTTTCCTCCTGTGTTAGTCTCCTGCTGAAAGGGGAGATGTGTGACAGACCTAGCCAGGACAGAGGCTTTTGTAATGTTTTCCTTCTATTATTGCCCTGGTGCCAACCCAAATTTTTTTTTTTTTTTTTCACATTCATTGAATGTGTACATTGAAACAGTAAACAGGACAAATAGAGAGGGAGAATCTCTCTAATGGGGGCAAAAACAATAATAAAAACTGACGGTTGTCCTTCTCTGCTCTATCAGAAACAAAAAAGTTTTGCTTTTAGTTATACTTTAAGTAAAAGTAAAGGCTCTTTGTCTTGATGGTCTTTCCAGAAGTTTACATGACCTTGTGGACAACTAGTAGGTAACTGGAGAGCTAAATGTGATGGACGTGGGAGCTCCAGGTGGATAAATGGGGAGCTCCAGGTGATGGATGCGGGAGCTCCAAGTGGTTAACTGGAGGGCTCCAGGTGATGGATGTGGGAGCTCCAAGTGGGTAACTGGGGGGCTCCAGGTGATGGATGTGGGAGCTCCTGGTGGATAAATGGGGAGCAACAGTTGATGGATGTGGGAGCTCCAAGTGGGTAACTGGGGGGCTCCAGGTGATGGATGTGGGAGCTCCAGTTGGATGTGACAGACCTAGCCGGGACAGAGGCTTATGGAGAGGACTAAATGCCAGCCTCTTGCCTTTTGATTATGGGCCCTGGATTTTAAGGGAACAATACTCTTTGTGAGGTGAATGAGAAATCCAGTCTGATCTGTACTAATCTGACTCAATGCTGTATATATGTATATATAAATGTGTGCTGTCTCATTATGTTTTGTACTATTTGCTATGCTAGTTTTGGGTGGGACTGTATTCCAATGTTCTATTGTGTATGAATATTTGCAAGATAGTTGGTGGCGAAGGCCCTCACCCCTGTTCAAGGATGTTTTTTTTCCATTTTGACATACATGATCTCTTTCATGCTTCTTGCGAACCTGTTGTCCTCTCTGTCCAAAATGTGCACCTCACTGTTCTTGAAAGAATGTCCGTTTTCTTTGAAAGGAAGACTGCTGCATCCTGACCTAGACAATTTGCTCTCCTATGTCGAGTCATTCATTTGTTGAGAGGTTACTTTGTCTCCTCAATGTACAGGCCTTTGCGTTCCTCCATACACTGCACAGCAGTGTTACTTTTTTTTTTCTCAGTGTTTTGCTGGGCTTGAAGGACACAGGGATGCAATGTTTGGTAAAGACCCTTCTGAGATGTTCCTACACTCCAGCTACATATGAGATGACTATATTACTCTGTGTATTCTGCTTCTTCCATATGTTCGATGGTCCCACATTTTTTCTTGACCTTGTGGATGTTTTCACAAAAGCAAAGTCTGGGTAGCCAAACCCTTTCAAAGAACTCATGAGATTTCTATGTTCCTTGTCTTTAGACTCTGTGCATGTTGTTACCATCTCAGTCCAATGTTGCAAAGTTTTAATAAGCCCGGGTTGTGTTCCATTGGGTGGTGGAAGTCAAAAGCTAATACTGAGCTGTGTGGAGGCAGGTTTATAGAAGACCTCAATGGCCAGGTTTCCACACCGCTCTAGATTATGTAACTAGAAAAGGATGGTCCCTTTCATACAGGAATTCAACAATCAACATCTACACATTTCATGATGATTGGTTTAAGGTGTCTGTGCTACCTCTGTGAAAAAAACACTGATCAGCCAGCCAACTTGATGACCACTGATGGAGAATAACATTTATTATCTTGCTGTACATTATCTCATACAATGGCATCTGAAAGTTAGTGGGACATAGGCAGCAAGTGAACATGTTGTCCATGAAGTTGAAGCGTGTAGTAGAAAAAATGGGCAAGCGTAAGGATCTGAAAAACTTTGACAAGGACTAAATTGTAATGGCTAGACAACTGGCTCCAAAACTGCAATTCTTGAAGGATGTTCCCAGTCTGCAGTGGTCAGGACCTCCTAAAAGTGGTCCAGTGAAAGAAAACCAACAAACCTGAGATGGGGTTATGAGCAGCTAGGGCTTCTTGATGCATGTGGGGAGCGAAGGCTGGACCCTGTAGTCTGATCCAATAGAAGAGCTAATGTAGCTCAAATTACTGAAAAAATAAATGCTGGTTCTGATAAAAAGGTGTCATAACACACAGTGCATCCCAGTTTATTGCGTATGGGGCTGCCAGGGTGTCCATGCTCCTAGAATGGACAAGTGAGCATCAGAACTGGACCACGAAGCAATGGAAGAAGATGGCCTGGTATGATGAATCATGTTTTCTTTCACATCGTGTGGATGGCCGGCTGCATGCGTCACATAGAATACTGTGCAAAAGTTTTAGGCGGATGTTAAGAAATGCTGTAAAGTAAGAATGCTTTCAAAAATATAAATGTTCGTTGTTTATTTTTATCAATTTACCAAATTCAAAGTAAGCAAACAAAAAAAAAAATCTAAATCAAATCAATATTTGGGGTGACTAACCTTTGGCTTAACCAGCATCAATTCTTCTAGGTACACGCAAAGCTTATGCACGCCGTTTTTGAAGGAACTCAGCTGGCAGGTTGTTCCAAACATCTCTTCATGCAATCCCAGACAGACTCGACTATGTTAAGATCAGGGCTTTTTTGGGGGCCAAACCATCACATCTAGGACTCCTGGTTCTTCTTAATGCTGAAGATGGTTCTTAATGACATTAGCTGTAAGTTTGGGGTCCTGCTGCAGAATAACTTTGGGGCCAATCACACACCTCCCTGATGATGGATGCATGATGCATGATGGATAAATATCTGCCTGTATTTCATATGTACATTTTCCAGATATTTATATTTATAAGGACCAGACCACTCAATACTGATATTTCAGTTTTTTTTTTAGGCTGTGTGTTACACCATCTGGCAGTTCACAGTGCCTAGGCCTGTTCACATGTTGGGCCCATAATGAAAGGTTCCACTGTCCCTGCTGGAACTGTTTTGCTATTTTATGTTGTGGAGAATGTAACAGGGATATCTGGAACAGTGTCTCTCAACCTTTTTCCAGTCAAGGCACTCTTTAAAATCCTGCAGAATCTCGAAGCACACCACTCCAAAATATATAAAACTAAATTAATAGTTTTATATAATGCAGCAACATAAAACGTGGGCTATCTAACATTGATGTCAACTCACTCTTTCAAAGCAAATACACCTTTACACACTGGCAATAACTAGTATTCCAATGTTTCTCATCTCCTTCAGTTTCTCTCCCTCACTCAGCTGATATGACCCCAGTCCTGACAGAGAGGGACAAGGAAGGGGCAAACAAGGATGCTGTGCTGGTGCCCAATGTCCTCCTTATCAACTGGTGATGTCACTGTTGTTAGGGCTCCGGCGGCCACCTGCTGGCTGGTATACAATTTTTGAGCAATTGTTAGGCATTTTGCCAAGGCACCCCTGAAGGACCATGGAAGCACCCCAAGGTGCCTGGGCACCCTGGTTGAAAAAGGATGATCTAGAACAAAAAAAATCCCTGGGTATACAGGAGTCAGGAAAAACAGAGCTTGCCTAGTTGGGGTATTCAAGGCATATATATACAAAGTCAGATGCTGGAGTATTTTACAACCTAGTAGTTAGAGTCCCTAGGTCTGCACACCTGTTGTGCCCATTATGAAAGGTTCCACTGAACCTGCTTGAATTTTTTTTACATTTTATACAGTATTATGGAAAATGTAACAGCAAGACCTGGAAGACACAAATCCCCAGGTGTACAGAAGTCTGGAATTTCAATGGGGAGATTTCCTAGTTGAGATATTCAAGACATATCCAGAAATCAGATGGTGTTTACTGTGCTCCTTCTTAAAGAACATGACAATTTCACTCATCCCTACTGCTGAGTGAGGGATAGAGAGGAGATTGAAATTTTCCGCACAGGTATACTGCTGAGTAAGAAATGAAGCTACAGAGAAATTTCCCGTGCTAGGGACGGGGGTCCATTTTCTATACCGGAGTACCACCGAGTCAGGAATGGGAACCACAGAAATTTCCAAATAAATAATCCTGTGGAGCCAGGGATGGAGACAAGGGGTCATTTACTGGGAAATTGTAGACTAGCTTATAAGTCTGATTCACTAAATGAGTTATTGTCTGAAGATTTACTTCAATTATCCAAACCTATGCTGAGGAATTAAGTCAACAAGAATTTGCTTTTCACATGATTGGATAATTGAAGTGCATCTTCTCACAATTTATTGTGTGAACATTCTCAAGATCCTTAGTAAATCAGCCTTAATGTGTGCAGGAAAAGTAATTGTACAGTTCTCTTTTGCATCGTGTTTTTTTTCTCTTCCACCCTTTTACTGTTTGACACACCGGCAGGCTCCAGGGTGTCATTTCAAATCACCAAACAAAAGACAACACCGCCCGGGAAATATTTTACCAGTTGCTGACTTTGTAGACATTCAAATCATGCGCGTGACATTTAACTGAGAAAAAAATAAAAAACTCACTGGAGTAAAAGTCATAACTAGTGCGCCATTATGTGCCTGAACACTTCTCTCTATTCTGTAGTTTATGAGGGACTTTTAAAATAATGATACAGTCTTAGACAGAATGTCCTAATTATTCATACAGCAGTTATTTAACTCAGATGGGAGAAGTTTTCCGAAAGAAGTAACTGGTGCCAAGAACTTTGCAATTTTGCTATGTATCTTAGAAGAATAAAAAAGAGGAACATACTAAAAATAAAATCACTGAAACCTCATATAAGCTTTACAATGTTAATGTCACTTTGAAATTCATTTTTCATATATTTAAATATGAAGAATTCAGTAAAATAATACCTGGTCTACCATGAAGGTGACATTTCCCTTAATAGGGTGGCGACACTTTGTCCCTGTCTCCCAGTTGAACTCCTTTGTTGTCACCCTGTCAAGAAGGCTTCCAATAGTGAGTACAAGTGTGAAGAAAAGAACAGAAGATAATAAAATAGAATAGAATAGAATAGAATAGAATAGAAAAGAATAGTTCACTTCACTTTCGTATGTGGCTCAGTGGAAACGAGATTTGGGTACTGTGATTGATCCAGTGGATTGGAGCAGGGCTTGGTCTTCAGTTGCTAAATGTTCATTCAATACTGCCATCTGAGAGGCGGCATAAAAAGTGTTATTGTTCCTGGGTTCCGGCCCTTGTTGTCATTGCCAACCCAACTTCTAGTAATCGCTGTTTCCGTTGTGTGGCTGTTGTGGGGATGTTTTGCATATCTGGTGGACCTGCCCACAACTGGTGGGCTTTTGGTCCAGAGTGTTTGGTTTAATTTACTCCCTGTTCCATCTGAATATTATTATTATTATTCGAGATTTATATAGCGCCAACAGTTTACTCAGCGCTTTACAATGTATAAGGGGGACAACACAATTACAGTACAGTTCAATACAAAAGGTACAGGAGGGCCCGGCTCGTAGAGCTTACATTCTAAAGGGAGGGGGTGGTGGTACAAAAGGTAATAGCTGCAAAGAATGATTTGATGGGGGTGAATATCTGAAGGGAGACTAAATTTGCTTTGCTTCATTGCCTATCCTGGGCTTAATCAACAAAAATTGGCATCCTACTTGTTTATAGTAGCTAAAAGGATGATCGCCCAGGCCTGGAAGAAACCTACAGCCCCCTTCCAGGGAGTGAGAGACCGTTTGATGGCCATGATGCTTAATGAACAAATGTCCAGTATTCTTAAAGACACACACGCTAAGTTCCTTAAAATTTGAGAACCATGGTTGACGTATGCCTTCCCTGATCTTCCTCTTACAAGCGTGGGCCGGCTCTAACTGGTGTCTCGAGCGATCCCGGGTCCCTACTCTTCATTTCTCCCCCTTACCCTACCCCCTACCTTTCTTTTTTCTTTCCTTTCTGTTCTTTTTTTTTCTCTTGATGGGTTCCTAAGCCCTCTTTAGTTGTCCATTGATTCCCAGGACTACTTAAAAATGGGGTTATTGGCATACTTGTCCTGGCTACCTTTTGCAAACTATGGGGTTTACCCCAAAATGCATACATGTTAAATTCAGGTTTACTGTAATCATTTGGAAAGGAGGCCTTCCCTTCTTTTTTGCTGTGTGTTTTGTGTTCCTTATGTAGCCAGTCATAGCCCCTGCGTGGGTGGACTAGGTGCTTTTGGTATTACTGTATGTTTTAATGATATACGTGCAATAAAAAAGAGTAGTAGAGTAGAACAGAATCAAAAAGGACAGAATATAATAGAAAAAAAATAAATAAAACAGATTAGAATAGAATATAATAAAAAAGAATAACTATAGCCGTCTTTCAAAATTCAAATTTGGAATTCGAATTTTGCATTTTGAATTTTTAATCGATTTGAAAATAACAAATATAGGAATCATTCGAACATAAAGAATATGGCAAAATTAAATTATTAATAACTTAATGAAATTTTTTTTGTTGTTGTGCGCATCTCTACTGTGTATGAAATGTTATGTCATTTTTGCTTTAAGAGATAGTAGGAGTTGGATCAATAGGTTGGCGTGAACAACAAAGATGGTGGCCTGTTGATAAGGGAATTCGCATATTGCATATTTCCTTATTAATATTGTGGCTCACCATTGAATTCTAATGCCGCGTACACACATTCGGACTTTATGGCATACTTGGTCCGGTGTACCGGATTTCGTCGGACAATTCGATCGTGTGTGGGCTCCAGCGGACTTTGTTTCCTCAAAAGTTTGACGGACTTAGATTTGAAACATGTTTCAAATCTATCCGATGGACTCGAGTCCGGTCGAAAAGTCCACTCGTCTGTATGCTAGTCCGACGGACAAAAATCGACGTTAGGGCAGCTATTGGCTACTGGCTATGAACTTCCTTGTTTTAGTCCGGTCGTACGTCATCACGTACGAATCCGTCAGACTTTGGTTGATCGTGTGTAGGCAAGTCCGTTCATTCGGAAAGTCCGTCGAAAAGTCCGCCAGGCAAAGTATGCCGTAAAGTCCGGTCGTGTGTACGCGGCATAAGCCTCCAAATATTGGTTATGGGGCTATACAAGACATATAAGTATGGTCACTTTAGCTAACTTCATGCTATAGGAATGTGATTGTAAACTGACTATATGGACAAGCCAGCCCAATAATCTTCTTTCAGAAATGTGCGTTTTCCTTTGGAGGTCATTTTGCTCCAGCATGGGTAGAATGACCATTTCCTTGCATTCAAGTCCTATACATACAATAGAAACATCTTGCAATAACAGTCTCACATAAGAGCTGCCATCAGGCATGTATCTGAACCTGGTCGGCCATGCCGCGAAAAGTGGACGTGGACTCCGTGGCGAAAGAGCATCTTTAGTTAAAGTGTTACTAAACCCAGTAATATGAAAATAGTTCATTGCCCCCCCCCCCCCCAGTGCCCACAGCTTATAACTCTTCTTTTTACATTAAAATACTGCCACTTTAAACCTTTTTGGATGATCCGTATACTACGGTTACATCATAAACTGCACAGTTTCTTCAGTGCTGATAGTTCAGGTAGGAGGAGATTTCCACTACAGCCTGTATACACGCCCACATGTGCGATGTCAATATCATGTGACCTGGCTATCTCTGAGAACAAGAAACTGTTCTCTACAGCATAAAAGACACAACTGAGCATGTGCAGGTTGGCTACTCTGCCTGTGTTAGCTGGCTTTCCCCAGATAGACAGTGCAGGGAGGGGGAGGATCTGTGCATACAGGATAAAACAGCCTTTTTACACAATGCAGAGGATTAACCCCTTAAAGCGGTCCACCAATTTTTTTATTTTTTTTTAAGTCAGCAGCTACAAATACTGCAGCTGCTGACTTTTAAAATATGGACGCTTATCTGTTCAGGGAGCCCGCGATGTCAGCACCCGAAGCCGATCTGTGGCTTGGCTCAAACTATGGCCCTCCAGTTGTTCAAGAACTACAATTCCCATCATGCCTAGCCATGTCTGTGAATGTCAGAGTTTTACAATGCCTCATCTGAGAGACAGAGGGCCTTGTCACCTAACTCATTAGGTTCATAAGGCTATAGGATTTTCTCAACTCTGGGAGCAGATTCTTCATACACAGCTACAAGTACAAGGCTTGGAACAGTATTTTTAACCAGCCTCAAATGCTTTAGCGGTCGGGATTCATTTTCGCATAAGCTGTCAGGGTGAGGAAGAATCTACTCACCACTGTTGCTGAGCTAAGACAGTTAGCAATACCCTGCAGATTTGGACTTTTACATAATGAAATGATTAACCACTTCCCTACCCGCCTATAGTCATATGATGTCCACAGATGGGATCTCCCATCCTGGGTGGGCGTCATATGACGTCCTGGGATTCCCGGCCGTCTAGGGGGCGCGCGCGCGCCGCCGCGTTGCTCGGGACCCGGTGCGTGTGCCCGGCGGCCGCGATGTCCGCCGGGCACCCGCGATTGCCCGTTAACCGGGCCGGCATGTGGATCTGTGTGTGTAAACACACAGATCCACAGCCTGTCAGCTCTGAGGAGAGCGATCTGTGTTCCCAGAATGGAGGAACACTGATCGGTCTCCTCCCCTTGTACGTCCCCTCCCCCTTCAGTTAGAATCATTCCCTAGGAAATATACTTAACCCCTCCCCGCCCCCTAGTGGTTAACCCCTTCACTGCCTGTCACATTTACACAGTAATCAATGCAATTTTATAGCATTGATCGCTGTATAAATGTGAATGGTCCCAAAAATGTGTCAAAAGTGTCCGATGTGTCCGCCATAATGTCGCAGTCATGAAAAAAAATCAATATTTTTTTTTTAAAAATGCCATAAATCTATCCCGTATTTTGTAGACGCTATAACTTTTGCGCAAACCAATCAATATACGCTTATTGCGATTTTTTTTACCAAAAAATATGTAGAAGAATACATATCGGCCGCAACTGAGGAAAAAATTTGTTTTTTTTTAAAAAAATTGGGATATTTATTATAGCAAAAAGTAAAAAATATTGTGTTTTTTTCAAAATTGTCGCTATTCTTTTGTTTATAGCGCAAAAAATAAAAACCGCAGAGGCGATCAAATACCACCAAAAGAAAGCTCTATTTGTGGTGAAAAAAGGACGTCAAATTTTTTTGGGTACAACCTCGCACGACCGCGCAATTGACGTTTATAGTGCGACAGTGCTGAAAACTAAAAATTGGCCTGGGAAGGAAGGGGGTGAAATTGCCCTGTATTGAACCGGTTAAAGACCAGCTTATTTAATAATCTTTATTTTTATTTATCAAAGGAAAAAGAAAAAAACAACAAAAAAAAGAAAACAGTGAACAAGACATGTCCAACAGGTTACAATAGAGTGAAATCAATGACCTATCAGGGTCTGGCATGTTCGGTTTGATCATTGAACAAAGATAATGCGAAAAACAAAAAGATAAGAATAATAAGAGAAACAAAAACAGAAAGAGACGCCATAGAAAATAGAACACGTCTAGCGATTTTTAGGTGGGATTGATTGAGGCAAATTCTCTTCAGCTAGTTGGTTACCAACAGCAAACAGGTACCAATTATATGGGTGAATTTCCCGGATGGGTGGGGGATATGGCGCATTTAATTCCCCTAGGGAGCAGCTCCCTGTACAGGGACGACCCATAGAGGGTCACCTATAGCAACATATTAAAGGGTAGATCCCCTTCCTGCAGACGGGTTGGAGAGAGGGGGGCCGTGAAGCCTCCTACTAACCTCCCTCCTCCCCCCATACATTCTGGGGCACCCATGAGCCACCCCACCCATCCAAGCGAGCCTATAAGTAACTCCCGAAAATAGGAGACTTATCCCATGGTTGCTGTATCTTTAGGTGTATACGACCATCAATCTCGTACCCGCGTAACATTTAAATTGTAAATCATTGAAGTATAGCATATAAGTTGATTACATTTATCATGTCATAAACGTTGAAAGATTGGGGGACAGTGAAGAGAGAAGAGGAGGGAAAGAAGGTGGGGGGGGGAACAAGGCAGGGGAGCAGTCCAAACGCACCTGTTTTCAGAAAGTAGTTGCAGCCCATTCGCCTCCAAGCACACCGCCGCCGGCAAGACAAGAGAAGCTATATATTTAAAGGGGTAAGCCCCCTTCGTCTAGGGTCTAGACTGCCTACGAGCGCAGAGGGTTGGGTCTGCTAATTCCAATAGAGCAATATCTAGGCTGGAGGGTATGTCTCTAGAGTCTGTGGTGTATTCAGACCAGGGTGTCCAAATGTCAAGAAACCGCTCTCGGGACCCTCTGCATGTCGCTAACCATTCCTCAGCCTCTCGGACTGCACTCACCCCCTTGATCCAGTCCTCTCTTGTGGGGACTTTGGATTGCCTCCAATAAGTTGGGAGCAGCCGCCTTGCCACATTCAAGAGGTGAGGCAGTATATTTTTTTTATATTGTTTGAGTGGGATCGGGGGAATATGTAAGAGGAAGTGCATCGGAGAGAGAGGAACCTCTATACCTGTTATTACTTTTATTTGGTCTTTTATATCAGTCCAGAAGGGTACTATTTTAGGACAGTTCCACCATATGTGGGTGAGCGTGCCTTTATGTCCACATCCACGCCAGCATAGATCTGACCTGGTCGGATAAATGCGGGCTAGATCTTCAGGTACCCGGTACCATCGGGACATTAGTTTAAAGTTTGTTTCTTGTACTTTGGAGTCTATGGAGGACGAATGTGTAAGATAGTATAAATGAGACAGTTGTACGTCAGTGAGTTCGATCTCCAAGTCTCGCTCCCATTTTCTAATATAATTAGGTTTAGGCAGTTGGGCAGCCGCACCTAGTAGCTTATATAGTTCTGACACCATATGTGTGACGGGTTCTTCCTGCTCAAAAAGTTGCTCAAACGGGGTCAGGGATAGAGGATCTCTAATCGTGTGACCGTGTTTCTCGAAAAAATGATGTAGTTGTCTGTATCTCCAAAAATTCATTGGTGAGCCTCGATTTTTAGCCTGTAAGTCTTCGAAGCTCAGGAGTTTACCCTCTTTCATGAATTTGCCACAACTGGCGTCTCCATCTACCACCAGGGGCTCAAAAAAGGCCATTTGCTCACCCGGGGGGAACCATAGGAATCCACCCAAAGGAGCAAGTGGAGACATAGGAGGTGCAATTTTAAGGAGTGGATTAATCCGATCCCAGACTGAGAGCACCTGTGTTGTCAGTGGGGAAGTCGTTTCAGATAACCCTCTGTGCTCCTTCGGCAACCATGGGGCAAAGGATAAATTCCTGCCTGCCAGGCATTTTTCAAGGGAAACCCATAGCTTTGAGTGGGTGTGGAAACGCCAGTTGAGTATCCTCTGGAGGACAATTGCTCTGTAGTACTGTCTTATGTCGGGAAGTCCTAAGCCGCCTTCAGATTTTGGGCGTCTAAGTATCCTTAGGGCCAATCTAGGTTTCCGCGCATGCCATATAAACTCAGATAACATGCTGGTCACCCTGTCAAAAAAAAGTCTAGGGAGGGGTATCGGTAGCATCTGTAGAAAAAAGAGTATCCGTGGTAGTACGTTCATTTTTATTATATTCACCCGCCCCAACCACGTAAACGCAGTTCGTGTCCAGTGTGATAGGTCTTTCTTAATCGTCGTGAGCAGCGGGGGGAAGTTAGTCGCATACAGGGTATCAAATCTATTTGTCAGTTGTATTCCTAAGTAACGCAGGGATGAGTCTGTCCAGGTAAAGGGGAATGCATCTCGTAGGGATGTGGATAGGTGAGAAGGCAAATGAATGGGCAGGATTTCTGATTTAGAGTAGTTTATTTTAAAGTTGGAGAGAGATCCGAAATGCTTAAGTTCCTTCATCAGGTTAGGCAGTGAAATCAGGGGGTCCGAAAGATGGAATAAAACGTCATCGGCATAAGCCGAGAGCTTATGCTCAGTGTTGCCAACCTGTAAGCCTTTAATGTCTCTACTATTCCGCACAGTGCGGAGCAACGGCTCTAGCACCAGGGCGAACAGCAGGGGCGAGAGGGGACACCCCTGTCTCGTGCCATTCCTGATTGGGAAGCTGGATGAGAACGTTCCGTTTACCTTCACCTGTGCACAAGGTGTAGAGTATAAAGCCATGATCAAGGATATCATCCTCGGCCCAAGCCCTAGGGATCTGACTACCGCCTCTAAATATGACCAGTCGACACGGTCAAACGCCTTTTCCGCGTCTGTCGATAGAATGATATAGGGTTGGGGGTCTGAGCGGGTACGGGCCCAGTGTATTAGCTGAATTGCCCTGAGGGAGTTATCCCGCGCCTCTCTACCTATGATGAAACCTGTTTGGTCAGGGTGAATGATCCCAGGCAGAAGGTGTTTAAGTCTGTTGGCTAGGATCTTTGCCAGAATGTTAATGTCCAAATTGAGAAGGGAAATGGGGCGGTAACTTTGGGGGACAGTGGGGTCCTTGCCCTCCTTCGGGATCACAGTAATATGAGCTAGCAGGGCCTCCGATGGGATGGCCCTGCCTCCTGCTATGGAGTTGAAATACTTGCACATGGGAGCCACTAGCTGTGGGAAGAAGGCTTTGTAGTAAGCTTTAGTAAAACCATCCGGGCCAGGGCTTTTCCCATTGGGCAAGGACTCCACTGTCGCTCCCAGCTCAGTTGGGGTTATCGGCGATTCTAAGTCGGAGCATTGCTCCTCCGTAAGGGACGGGACACCTGCCGATGCAAGGTATTCCTGTATTGTTTTCTTTTTAGTGTCACGGGAATCAAGTGGAAGCTCAGGGTTTATATTATACAAATTAGCATAGTAATCTCTGAAGCCCGCAGCAATCTTAGAAGGCTGTACTAGCGAGCCCCCTGTGGGTGAGTGTAGCTTCGGTATGTATGTCTGCGCTTGTTTTTTTCTGAGTGCTCTAGCAAGCATGCGGCCACACTTGTTTCCTTGTTCATAAAATTTGTGGGATATGTATCTAAATTGTTTACGGGATTGGCGATCTAAGAGACGTAGGAACAACTCCCTCAGTTCAGTAAGTTTCTTCTGTGCCTCAGCACCCCCTGAAGCCTTGTGTTGGAGTTCAGCCTTCTGGAGAGCTGAATGTACTCTCTGGAAGTCTGCTCGAAGCATTTTCTTAAGTTTAGCCCCTTTAGAAATCAGTTCCCCTCTGACCACTGCCTTATGGGCTTCCCAGACCACTCCCTCTCCAGTGTCGTCTGTGAGGTTTTCTCTAAAGTAATGGGTTAATGTGCTAGAGATCTCTGTCACCACTACCTCGTCGTCTAGTAGATTTTCGTTTAGTCTCCATGTCCAGGCCCTCTGAGAACCAGAGGGTAGTGTAATGCCAAGTGTGATTGGTGCATGATCAGAGATGGTGATATTGCCAATGGACGCTGTTTGCAAAAGTTCTAGGGCGTTTGGGTCTACGTAAATATGATCTATTCGTGTGTATACGTCGTGTACCTTGGAGTAGTAGCTAAAGTCTCTATCTGTTGGGTGCAACGTTCTCCAGCTATCCATCAGTCGATGAGATTGGAGTGTCTTACGGAAGTGTTTGAGAAACGTATATGAATGTGGGGGTCTCGCATGGGATGTATCAATCAAGGGGTCTGGACTAGGGATGAGCCGAACACCCCCCGGTTCGGTTCGCACCAGAACCCGCGAACGGACCGCAAGTTCGCACGAACGTTAGAACCCCATTGACGTCTATGGGACTCGAACGTTCGAAATCAAAAGTTCTCATTTTAAAGGCTAATTTGCATGGTGTTGTCCTAAAAAGGGTGTGGGGACCCGGGTCCTACCCCAGGGGACATGTATCAATGCAAAAAAAACTTTTAAAAACGGCCGTTTTTTCGGGAGCAGTGATTTTAATGATGCTTAAAGTAAAAAAAAAAAAAGTGAAATATTCCTTTAAATATCGTACCTGGGGGGTGTCTATAGTATGCCTGTAAAGTGACGCGTGTTTCCCATGTTTAGAACAGTCCCTGCACCAAATGTCATTTTTAAAGGAAAAAATCTCATTTAAAACTGCTTGCGGGTTTAATGTCATGTCGGGTCCTGCCAATATGGATGAAAATCAGTGAGACAAACGGCATGGGTACCCCCCAGTCCATTACCAGGCCCTTTGGGTCTTGTATGGATATTAAGGGGAACCCCGCACCCAAATTAAAATAAGGAAAGGTCCCTATATACTCTGAACAGCAGTATACAGGCGGTGCAAACAAGACAGGGACTGTAGGTTTGTTGTTAAGTAGAATCTGTTTGTAATTTTGAACATTTTTAACGTGTTTAGCTCCAGCCAAAAAATCTTTTCTAAGCTTTTTGGAAAACATAGGGAAGGGTTATCACCCCTGTGACATTTGTTTTGCGTCTTTCCTCCTCTTCAGAAGATTTCACCTCACTTTTTTGTCCCAATGAAAAATGTTTTTTGAAAATTTGGGTTTTTTTGTGGAACAAGGATTGGAAAGCATCAGTGGAAAGGAGAAATTGTTTTCCCATATTAACTCTTACATGAGAGAATTTCCCTTCCTAGGGGTAGATTTCATCTCACTTCCTGTTGTCTCCTTCCGTTTGCAAGTAGGAGTCGTTTGTAAGTTAGATGTTTGAAAGTAGGGTCCTGCCCTATATACTCAGCAGAAATTTGGGCCTTAGGTGTTGCTGTGGCCAAAACACTGTAAGCCCTCACAGGGCCCTGCTGTGAAATATTAGATCAAGAATTGTAATTACATGCCCCTGTTGAACAGGAGCTGAAAAATTAGGCCTTAGGCACTGGTGCTGGTGCCACAACACTGCAACCCCTCACAGACACTCTAGTTGGAACGCAGGAACGAGCCCTGCTGCAAAGTATTGCATCAAAAATTGTAATTACACGCCCCTGTTAGACAGGGGCAGAAAAATTGGGCCTTAGGCACTGGTGCTGGTGCCACAACACTGCAACCCCTCACAGACACTCTAGTTGGAACACAGGAACGAGCACTGCTGCAAAGTATTGCATCAAAAATTGTAATTACACGCCCCTGTTAGACAGGGGCAGAAAAATTGGGCCTTAGGCACTGGTGCTGGTGCCACAACACTGCAACCCCTCACAGACACTCTAGTTGGAACGCAGGAACGAGCCCTGCTGCAAAGTATTGCATCAAAAATTGTAATTACACGCCCCTGTTAGACAGGGGCAGAAAAATTGGGCCTTAGGCACTGGTGCTGGTGCCACAACACTGCAACCCCTCACAGACACTCTAGTTGGAACGCAGGAACGAGCCCTGCTGCAAAGTATTGCATCAAAAATTGTAATTACACGCCCCTGTTAGACAGGGGCAGAAAAATTGGGCCTTAGGCACTGGTGCTGGTGCCACAACACTGCAACCCCTCACAGACACTCTAGTTGGAATGCAGGAACGAGCCGTGCTGCAAAGTATTACATCAAAAATTGTAATTACACGCCCCTGTTATACAGGGGCTGAAAAATTGTGCCTTAGGCACTGGTGGTGGCGCCCAGAACCAAAAATGTTCTTACAAGCTATCAGCGTGATGATTGAGGAGGAAGAGGATAATTACTCAGGGATAGTCACTCAGCATCAGCATAGGCAGTCTTTGAAGGGATCTGAAAAAAATTATTCAGTTACATCAGCATCAGGTGCTTGGTAGCTGGTGGTGATCCAAGACTGATTCATTTTTATGAAGGTCAGCCGATCGACCGAGTCAGTGGACAGACGCACCCTGTGATCGGTTACCACGCCTCCAGCAGCACTGAATGTGCGTTCCGAAAGAACGCTGGATGCAGGACAGGCCAGTAGCTCAATTGCATACTGTGCAAGCTCTGGCCAGTGATCCATCCTCAAGACCCAGTAACCCAGAGGATTTTCGGTGGGAAAGGTGTCCAAGTCTGATCTTGCCCCTAGGTATTTCTGCACCATGTAAAACAGACGCTGGCGATGGTTGCTGGAACCGATCATACCTTGGGGCTGCGGACCAAAAAATTGTCTGAACGCATCGGTCAGACGGCCACCTTCTCCACCGCTCCTTCTTTGACTGACCGAAGCCTCAGCAACACGTTGTCCAGAAACAGGAGTTTGTAACCTCCCAGTCTCTGGGAACGCGTTGCACAGACCTTTCTGCAAGGCCTCCCGAAGATGTTTCATCCTCTGCTCCCTCTGCGATGGCAAGATAAGGTCCGCAACCTTACCCTTGTAACGTGGATCAAGGAGGGTTGCCAGCCAGTATTGGTCCTTCTCCTTGATACCACGAATACGAGGATCCTTACGCAGGCTTTGCAGGATCAGGGAGGCCATGCAGCGTAGGTTTGCTGAGGCATTCGGTCCGGAGTCCTCTGGGTCACTAAGGACAACAACGTCCGCAGCCACCTCCTCCCAGCCACGTACAAGTCCATGTGTTCCTTGGGACTGATCCCTTAAAGACTGCTGATGCTGAGTGCCAGGCTCCACCTCCATACTGACACAATCTTCCTCCTCCTCCTCCTCCTCCTCCTCGTCCTCTTCCTGTGTGATCGGCGGGCACGCAGGAACACTGTCTGGATAAAGGGGGCCTTGAGAGCTAAGGAAGTCCTCCTCTTCCTGCCTCTGTTCTGCCTCAAGTGCCCTGTCCATTATTCCACGCAGCGTGTGCTCCAACAGGTGGACAAGGGGGACAGTGTCACTGATGCATGCACTGTCAGTGCTCACCATCCTCGTGGCCTCCTCGAATGGTGACAGGACAGTGCATGCATCCCTGATCATGGCCCACTGGCGTGGGGAAAAAAAACCAAGGTCCCCTGACCCTGTCCTGGTGCCATAGTCGCACAGGTACTCATTTATGGCCCTCTGCTGCGTGTGCAGCCGCTGCAGCATGGCCAATGTCGAGTTCCACCTGGTGGGCATGTCACAGATTAGGCGGTTCTTGGGCAGGTTAAACTCCTTTTGGAGGTCCGTCAGCCGAGCACTGGCATTATATGACCGGCGGAAATGCACACAGACTTTCCTGGCCTGCCTCAGGACATCCTGTAAGCCCGGGTACCTGCCCAAGAACCGCTGCACCACCAAGTTAAGGACGTGAGCCAAACAGGGCACATGGGTCAGTTGTCCCTGTCGGAGGGCAGAGAGGAGGTTGGTGCCATTGTCGCAAACCACCATTCCTGCCTTAAGTTGGCGTGGCGTCAACCACCTCTGAACCTGCCCCTGCAGAGCTGACAGAACCTCTGCCCCAGTGTGGCTCCTGTCCCCCAAGCACACCAGCTCAAGCACCGCATGGCATCTTTTGGCCTGCGTACTTGCGTAGCCCCTTGAACGCCTACGGAGCACCGCTGGTTCCGAGGAAGAGGCCATGGAGGAAGAAGAAGAGGAGGGGGTGGAGGAGAGAGGTGTGTCACAATCAGCATTTTGGAGGCGTGGTGGCGGAACAACCTCCAACACTACTGCACCTTGTCCTGCATCCTTCCCAGCTGCCATCAGAGTCACCCAATGCGCCGTGAAACTTAAGTAACGTCCCTGTCCATGCCTGCTGGACCATGAGTCAGCGGTAATATGCACCTTACCGCTGACCGCCCTGTCCAGCAAGGCATGGACATTGCCTTCCACATGCCGGTAGAGAGCTGGAATCGCCTTCCGTGAGAAAAAGTGGCGTTTGGGTACCTGCCACTGAGGAACCGCACATTCCACAAACTCACGGAAGGGGGCAGAGTCTACCAACTGAAAAGGCAGCAGTTGAAGTGCTAGCAATTTTGCCAAGCTAGCATTCAACCGCTGGGCATGTGGATGGCTGGGAGCAAACTTCTTTCGGCGGTGCAGCAGCTGGGGCAGGGAAATTTGCCTGGTACAATCTGGCGTCGGTGTACCAAAAGCAGATTGCCCACAAGTACTTGGCTGTGACACACCTAATTCTACACCTTCATTCCTCTCACTGCAGGTCTCAGAGAGGACTGAAGGTCTAGTGGGGTTGGAAATCTCAGCTGATGAGGAGCAAGGAGAGATCCTCTTTGTTCTTTGGTGTGGGTCTTTTAGATATGCTTGCCAACGAACTGCATGGCAGGTCAACATATGTCTGGTCAAGCATGTGGTACCCAAGCGGGAGATGTTTTGGCCACGCGAGATACGCTTGAGAGATATGTTGCAAATAGCAGCGGTGCGATCTGATGCACTCGTCTCAAAAAAGGCCCACACCAAAGAACTTTTTGAATAACGCGCAGAGACTGCAGCGCCCTGCACATGTGGAGCTTTGGGGTGTGATGCAGTCAATGTGCTGCCCTTAGGCTGGCCCCTGGAGGGCATCCTGCCTCGTTGGTGATGTACCGCCTCCTCCTCCTCCTCCTCTCTCCTATCAGGCACCCACGTTGAGTCAGTGACCTCATCATCCCCTCCCTCCTCATCACTGGAGCAAACCTGGCAGTATGCTGCAGCAGGGGGAGCATGACTGCCAGATTGCTGTCCTTCTTGGGCACCCCCTCTGTCCGTGCTCATGTTACTGCCTTCATCGAGCTCAGTATCATCATCAGAGCCTTCCAAACGCTGGGCATCCTCCTGGAGCATGTACCCAACACTGTGGTCAAACAGTTCGAGGGAATCCTCATGAGGACATGGTGGAGCTAGGGAAGGAGTCACTGATGACATTGAGCTGAGGGAAGAGGCCGCTGCTTTGCCAGACAAAGCACCCTGGGCATGGGTGAGAGAGGATGAGGAGGATGAGGACGGCTTGGTCATCCACTCGACCAAGTTTTCCGCATGTTGCGGCTCAACACGGCCAGCTGCCGAAAAAAAGGCCAAGCGTGTCCCATGGCCACGTGCTGATGAGGATGCACCGTCTCCACGACCAGCACTAGACACAGAGCCTGCTTGCCCTCTCTTATTGGCTTGTGACTGTCTGCCTATCCTTCTTGGCCTTCCAGACATACTTATGGCCTGTAGCTGCACTAAGCTGGGATAGAACACCTGTAATTTTCTTCAGGTAGCTTTATATACTGTAACCAGACAAGCCTGCCTGTCAGTAGGAAGATAACAGGAACGGATCTAGCTGAACACTGTGAGCAGGACGCACTGCACTAAATGTAAATAGCAGGAACGGATCTAGCTGAACACTGTGAGCAGGACGCACTGACTGCACTAAATGTAAATAGCAGGAACGGATCTAGCTGAACACTGTGAGCAGGACGCACTGCACTAAATGTAAATAGCAGGAACAGATCCAGCTGAACACTGTGAGCAGGACGCACTGCACTAAATGTAAATAGCAGGAACGGATCTAGCTGAACACTGTGAGCAGGACGCACTGCACTAAATGTAAATAGCAGGAACGGATCTAGCTGAACACTGTGAGCAGGACGCACTGCACTAAATGTAAATAGCAGGAACGGATCTAGCTGAACACTGTGAGCAGGACGCACTGACTGCACTAAATGTAAATAGCAGGAACGGATCTAGCTGAACACTGTGAGCAGGACACACTGACTGCACTAAATGTAAATAGCAGGAACGGATCTAGCTGAACACTGTGAGCAGGACGCACTGACTGCACTAAATGTAAATAGCAGGAACGGATCTAGCTGAACACTGTGAGCAGGACGCACTGCACTAAATGTAAATAGCAGGAACGGATCTAGCTGAACACTGTGAGCAGGACGCACTGCACTAAATGTAAATAGCAGGAACGGATCTAGCTGAACACTGTGAGCAGGACGCACTGCACTAAATGTAAATACCAGGAACGGATCTAGCTGAACACTGTGAGCAGGACGCACTGACTGCACTAAATGTAAATAGCAGGAACGGATCTAGCTGAACACTGTGAGCAGGACGCACTGACTGCACTAAATGTAAATAGCAGGAACAGATCTAGCTGAACACTGTGAGCAGGACGCACTGCACTAAATGTAAAGAGCAGGAACGGATCTAGCTGAACACTGTGAGCAGGACGCACTGCACTAAATGTAAAGAGCAGGAACAGATCTAGCTGAACACTGTGAGCAGGACGCACTGCACTAAATGTAAAGAGCAGGAACAGATCTAGCCTAATCTAGCTCTCAAATCAAATGACACTGTCTGTCTCTCTCTCTATCAGCACACCGGAACACACTACACAGGGCCGCCGTGCAGGCGGCCTTATATAGTGTGGGGCGTGTACTAAATCCCCTGAGCCATAATTGGCCAAAGCCACCCTGGCTTTGGCCAATTACAGCTCTCTCTACTGACGGCGCTGTGATTGGCCAAGCATGCGGGTCATAGTGCATGCTTGGCCAATCATCAGCCAGCAATGCACTGCGATGCCGCAGTGAATTATGGGCCGTGACGCGCCACACGAATTTGGCGCGAACGGCCCATAACGTTCGCAATTCGACGGACGGTCGAACAGCCGATGTTCGAGTCGAACATGGGTTCGACTCGAACACGAAGCTCATCCCTAGTCTGGACTAATGTTAAAGTCCCCTCCTACGATCAGAAGGCCGTCTTTAAATTCGGCCAATTGATCCAGGGTCGTGTCAATAAAAGCGAGCTGGTTGGCGTTGGGTGCGTAGATCGTCGCGAACGTGTAGGTGAGATCTGCAATTTTGCCTTTCAAAAATACGTATCTACCTAAAGGGTCGGTTTTATAGTCGGTGGGCTGAAAGGGGCATGATTTGTGTATGGCAATGGCTGTACCTCTAGACTTGGACACTGGGGAGTTGCTAAGGAACCACTGATTAAATAGGTGAATGGGTAATTTAGGGAGCGATTGGGGTGTGAAGTGGGTCTCTTGTAGGAAGACCACCTGAGTCTTCAATCGTTTCAACTCCCCCCATAGTTTGTTACGTTTGAATGGGGAGCAGAGACCTCGAACATTATATGAGCTTACCTGTAGAGTAGCCATATGTAGGTCTGGGAACGGTCATAACAGTCCGGAAGGCGGTGTGCTTGGTGCGAAAGTCGGTGCGACGGATCCCTCCTGGGAAAGGGAGAGAGGGAAGAGAGGGAGGGAAGGCGGGGGTAAGTAGAGAAGAAAGACAAAGATATGAGAAACCAGAGATAAACATATAACGAACAACATATCCAAAGCCATTTGGACTTGTATAACATCTAGGGGTCATGTTCCTAATCCCGTCCCCTATAGGGGGGGGGATCAGGCCACTAACCCTGGGTCCCAAAAGGGGGATAAAACCTAGGGAAAAAAAGAGAAAAACCACGAAGGTTGGCCTATGTGGGGGAACGTGAGCCAACAAGGGGGAGGTTGAGAGGGCACCACCACCTCCGTATACCGCACCTAATAATGTGCAGCACAGGGAGGGAATTCAGATGAATTAAATTGGATAATGTCCCCAGTTACGTGAGCTTGAGCAATGTCCAGGGCAAATAGTGAACGTGCTCCTTGCAAGTATCAGTTAAATCCAGTCAGGTAGTTGTATCAAACCAGAGTTAGATATTTAAAATGATAGAAGGGGACTGGGTCAAAAGCATCTCAGCTATTCATATAGTATCGAATTCGAGAGGCAAGAAGGTATTGTAAGGGAGAGTGGAAAACAGGGTCTACATGGTGGGACGGGCCAAGGCAGTCCATTAGTCTCTCAAAGTTGCTGGGCCTGGTGAGGAATCAGGCGTTTGACGACGCCGGTCTCTTCTGCGGTTCCTGCGGTGGGCTGGGATCCATGGTTGGGAAAGTGGAAGTTTGGGGGCCGGAAAGTCCGAGGCACCGCGCCAGTCTGGAAAGTCCACAGGATCCAGTCCCAGTGAGGACAGAAAGTATGGCAAGTCGTCTTTGTTGCGTAAGGTAACAGTTTTGCCTTCCTTGGTCACCTGAAGGAAGAACGGGAAGCCCCAACGGTATGATAGGCCTGCATCTTGTATGGCTTCTAGCAGTGGGCGAAGTGCCCTACGCTGCATAAGAGTGCGTCTGGAAATGTCCTGATAGAAAGCAAGCTGGGCACCATCGAAGTCAAAATAGGGTTTGCCTCGCATTTTCTGCATTATGCGATCTTTTAATGTGTATTTGTGTAGTTTACATATGACATCTCTGGGGTTATTCACGTCTTGGGATGGGGGCCTAAGGGCCCTATGCGCCCGGTCTATCTCGATAGCAACTGTGTTTGGGAGCCCCAGTATTTCTCTGAAGATACCCTCCAGGGTTGGTACAATATCTTTGGCTCCAGTCGCCTCAGGCAGGCCTCTGATCCTGATGTTAGCCCTTCGGCTGCGATTTTCCATATCGTCTAATTGGCAGAGCAGGGCCTCAATCTGATGATCCTGTGTGGTGCACTTGTCTTGCAGCATGGTAATAACAGGGAGAGTGTCTTCAAATCTTTGTTCCAAAGTTTCTATTCTGCCCCCCAGGTGAGAGGTGTCTGCCTTCAGTTGAGCTATGTCCTCTTTGAGGGCCTTCTCTACTCTATCAGCAAACCTTTCTAGGTCATCCTTAGTGGGGAGAGACCAAATATGGCGTCTGATGTCCATGTCCTCCAGGGGGTCTGGGGCTTCAGGGCCTCTGTCTATGGAAGCGGCAGAGCCCGGGGAAGGAGGAGGGAGCGAATCACTCACCGAGCCCGGAGAAGGTATGGGGGATCCGGTGGTCTGTGGTGGCTGAGCAGCAGCATTCTGTGCCTTGCTAGATTTCAGGGCCTTCCCGGTCGGCGCCATCTTTGCAGCCTCGCGGCTCTGTGTCCGGGTCCCGGATAGGAACGAATCCAGTTGCCCCTGCCTGGATCGGTCACCCCGCTGTGAGTATGAGGATGTCCGGAGCCTCTGGGACATGTCAGGAGTCGGCTGGTTGTAGTATTTCCCGAAATGGCTATGATCAGGTGCGGCGGCGGGACGGAGCTGCAGCGATGCACGTCCTCACTCCTCCATTGCCAGGACACGCCCCCCCAGACCAGCTTATTTAAAAGACTACACACCTAAAAACTGAAGGCAAGGCTGCTTTATGGAGCCAACCACACTTACTTTGCTAAGTTAGCAGTTTGGGCCATGGTCAAGGAAGAACTTCAAAAACTCCTGCAAGAGAATATTTTAGAATATATTGTTTCCTTCCCATGGGTTTCCAAATTTGTCATATCCAAAAAGAAAGAAGGACAAATTTGGCAATGTGTTGACCTTCGCCAGGTAAAAAAAGCAATAATACCGGAGTGTTACCCACTGCCTACAACAGAGGATTTAATTTCCCCAATGCCTTGGGTCAGAAATCTTCACTGAGCTAGACCTTCGTAAAAAGGCTATTTACAAATCCCACTGGCACTGCAGTCCAGGAACCCAACAGCTTTCATTACGCATGTGCAGGGTTTTTATTTCTCAGAGAGAAGGTGCAGGAACCCCCCCCCCCTTCCAAGTCACCCCTTGACTCCGCCCCCTACCCACCTCCGAGCACCATTCCTTGGGTCCAACCCTTACCCACCTCCCAGTACTGCCCCTTTAAGAGAATACAGAACCAAGTATTTTATATGGAGTTTGTTAATGATAACAAGAAAGGCAATAAAATAGATCTAGCAACAATTGACAGCCCAGCAACAATAGATCCCCTCCAGCAACAATGCATACCCAACAGCCATCATCAATTGACCCTTCAGCAGCCAGCAACATTAGACCCCTCCCTCAACAGTAGATCCAACCTAGGAACAATTGACCCCCTGCAACATAAGACCCACCCCCAGCAACAATAGATCCCCCATCAGCAAAAAAAGATCCCCCTGCAAAAAAAAAGATTCCATCCAGCAACAATAGATTCCCCAGCAGCTAGCATCAATAGACCCTCCAGCAGCCAGCTACAAAGACCCCTCCCTCAACAGTAGATTCCTCCCAGCAATGATTGACCCCCCTGCAACATAAGACCCACACCCAGCAACAATAGATCCCCCGCGAGCAACAGAAGTCCTCCCCAGCAACAGTAGACCTCCTTCATTCCCAAAAATAGATCCCCTCCAGCAACAATAGATTCCTCAACAGCCAGCTTCAATAGACTCTCCAGCACACCCCAGCACCCCTTGCCATTCAGTTCTGGAGGTTCCGGAACTGCGTTCCCCCAAGTTCCTGCTGAAAAAAAGCCCTGCGCATGTGGGACTTTTCTGCTTTAACCACATGCGTTTTGGACTGTGCTCCGCACCAAGCTGTTACCAAAAAATAATCGTGACTGCTTTTGTAGGAATACCTGGTGTAACAATTTACTTGGATGATATCCTTATCCATGCACTCCCTCTGGAGGAACACTATTCAATCCTTACTCAAGTTTTTCACAGACTGATGGAATACAACCTCACTCTAAATGAAGATTTTGCACAAATCAAGGTTGATATTGACAATAAACCAATGGGCAATGTGCTTTGAAAAGGCCACTTGTAGTCTCCATCTGATGTCCACGTGACAGTGTGACAACACAGGAGCACAACTGGGAGTCAGGGACAGAGCATTGTCACCCTATACCAGGAGGTGCCTGAACAAGGACCTTTATGGCAGGCTTTATGACTGGTCAGAACATATTCCTTGCAAAGGCTTTGCTGCACTTGGCAGGGCCGCACATTGAAGATTGCAGAAATGAGGAGAAAGGTAAGTATTTTACCAGACTGGATACACTGGAGGAGTTGGGTTGTTACCTAAAGACAACTTCACTAAAAGTTAAGTTGTCTTTTAAAGCTATACTGATGGCTGATGATGATGATGATTTAAAGCAAAATAAAAAGAAGTATTCTCTATCAAACTTCATACAGTTGAGATGTGTCCATGGATCCTTTTGTGTCACAGTGATGTTTTTTGATGCTGAAAAGCAAAGAGTAAAAGCCTTGTGAAAACTGCAGGAAAAAGAATGCTAAAGTAATATTTATATATTTTTTCCTTTTTACAGTATTGTCTTTTCAGTAGCTACGCCTTTCAAACTAGGGTACGTTGCTTTTTGGAGGCACCCCTCTTGAGGCCTGGAGTTTTAAAGGTTTATCAGAGTGAACCTGGATACTTAATACAGATCTCTCTGGTTCTAATTTCATAATCAAGTCCTTTCCAGTCTTTTTTGCTTTGTCCCAGGCCCTAATGGGGGAATGGGGGTTGGTTGTCCCTGAATGATGTTGGCTGTCTTTTTTTTTTTTTTTTTACGGCACTGTCAGACAGCAACTCCCACCCCCCGCGGTAGGTCCAGCACTTACTAGCGGGCTGCTCTCCTGCTGTGTCCTCCTCTCCTCCTGAGTGCACTCTCTGCGTCCCGAGCCCACCCTATTTGGAAGCCTATTAGTACCTCCTGCTCTAATCAGGTGCTTCAAAAGACACACCCCCCTGCCTATCCTCGCTACAGGAATTCATGCGCCCGGCGCCCTGAAAGGGGCTGGACGCATGGATAGGGAGGGCAGCAGCGGTGTTAGGGGGGGAGGTGATGCCCGTGCGCCCTCAATGCATGGGCCGCCCTCGCTTTTTAGAACTATCTTACCTTATGGTTTAGCACCATTCATGTGTAGCGCTACTCCCGTAGGAGCCACAGGAATGACTTGTCCAGGTTTTCCCAACTTCAGCCCCGCAGCCAGGCACACAACAGGCTCCTGCACTCTTTCTCCAAAAAAACAGTCTATGGGGGTTGTTTTTGTGGTTTTTATTTTTGGAGAACTTGGATAGGGATGAGGGAAAGGGTGGGATACTCCAAGAATGAGAACTATGTACACTGAGGATTTAATCTTCTTTTCTGCTTAAGTAGTAATAGAACCAGTAGAGCAAAGTCCCTTCTCTTTAGTGGACAATATCTGGACAGAGCTCTTCAGGACACCAGCCAGTGTCCCCTTTACCACTTCAGCCTCAGAAGGATTTACCCCCTTCCTAACCAAGTGCTTTTTTGCGATACGGCACTGCGACGCTTTAACCACTTGCTTACTGGGCACTTAAACCCCCCTCCTGCCCAGACCAATTTTGAGCTTTCAGCGCTGTCGCACTTTGAATGACAATTGCGCGGTCATACAACACTGTACCCAAATGAAATTTTTATCATTTTTTTCCCACAAATAGAGCTTTCTTTTGGTGGTATTTAATCACAGCTGGGATTTTTATTTTTTGCTAAACAAACAAAAAAAGATGGAAATTTTTGAAAAAAAAAAAAAAATCATGTTTAATAGTTTGTTATAAAATTTTGCAAACAGGTAATTTTTCTCCTTCATTGATATGCGCTGATGAGGCGGCACTGGTGGGCACTGCTAGGCTGCACTGATGGGCACGGATAGGCACAGATAAGGCGGCACTGATGGGCACAGTTAAGGCGGCACTGATAGGCACAGTTAAGGCCGCACTGATGGGGACAGATAAGGCGGCACTGATGGGGACAGATAAGGCGGCACTGATGGCCACGGATGGGTTGCACGGATGGGTGGCACAGATGGGTGGCACGGATGGTTGGCACGGATGGGTGGCATGGATGGGTGGCACGGATGGGCGCTGATAGGTACCACTGATGGGCGGCACTGATTTTTTACTTTTTGCTATAATAAATATCCCAGAAAAGTATATAAAAAACGAGTTCCTCAGTTTAGGCCGATATGTATCCTTCTACATATTTTTGGTAAAAAAAATCGCAATAAGCGTATATTGATTGGTTTGAACAAAAGTTATCGTGTCTACAAAATAGGGGATAGATTTATGGCATTTTTATTATTAATTTTTATTTTTATTAGTAATGGCGGCGATCTGCAATTTTTATCGTGACTGCGACATTGTGGCAGACAGATCGGACACTTTTGACACTATTTTGGGACCATTGGCAATTATACAGCGATCAGTGCTAGAAAAATTGACTGATTACTGTGTAAATGTGTGAAATAAGAAAGTCGCGCTTAAAATGTGAGAAGGGCCAGAATCAAATGTCTCTAGCCTAAAGGGATATAAACACACAAAGTGATATTCACTGTGCCTACAAATTAAAATAATAAAAATAATCTTAGATGGGACGTGGGCCCCCAGAAGGGAGAGATTGACCTGGAGGGCTGGTACAAACATTTCAATGAGGCAGGTATCAGTCTTCTTAGATTTTTACTCGAAAGAAAGGCCAGTAAATTGGCTAGACTTGATGAGGAAATCAGGCAGATTAAAGACAAACTTACCCCCTTCCAAACAGGAGAAGAATATTTAGATAGATCCAAGGGTTTGCTCAAACTTTTGGAGAAGGAGGATAGGGAACAAAAAATTAAGAAAAGGAAAAAATTCAACAGGGATATAGCGGACTATGAGTCCCATACAGTGTTTGAATGGCAAAAGAAGCTACTTGCCGAACAGAGTGGTGAGTAGGGATGAGCCGAACACCCCCCGGTTCGGTTCGCACCAGAACCCGCGAACGGACCGAAAGTTCGCACGAACGTTAGAACCCCATTGACGTCTATGGGACTCGAACGTTCGAAATCAAAAGTGCTCATTTTAAAGGCTAATTTGCATGGTATTGTCCTAAAAAGGGTTTGGGGACCCGGGTCCTACCCCAGGGGACATGTATCAATGCAAAAAAAACTTTTAAAAACGGCCGTTTTTTCGGGAGCAGTGATTTTAATGATGCTTAAAGTAAAAAAAAAAAAGTGAAATATTCCTTTAAATATCGTACCTGGGGGGTGTCTATAGTATGCCTGTAAAGTGACGCGTGTTTCCCATGTTTAGAACAGTCCCTGCACCAAATGTCATTTTTAAAGGAAAAAATCTCATTTAAAACTGCTTGCGGGTTTAATGTCATGTCGGGTCATGGCAATATGGATGAAAATCAGTGAGACAAACGGTGGATCAAGGAGGGTTGCCATTACCAGGCCCTTTGGGTCTTGTATGGATATTAAGGGGAACCCCACACCCAAATTAAAATAAGGAAAGGTGTGGGGCCACCAGGCCCTATATACTCTGAACAGCAGTATACAGGCGGTGCAAACAAGACAGGGACTGTAGGTTTGTTGTTAAGTAGAATCTGTTTGTAATTTTGAACATTTTTAATGTGTTTAGCTCCAGCCAAAAAATCTTTTCTAAGCTTTTTGGAAAACATAGGGAAGGGTTATCACCCCTGTGACATTTGTTTTGCGTCTTTCCTCCTCTTCAGAAGATTTCACCTCACTTTTTTGTCCCAATGAAAAATGTTTTTTGAAAATTTGGGTTTTTTTGTGGAACAAGGATTGGAAAGCATCAGTGGAAAGGAGAAATTGTTTTCCCATATTAACTCTTACAGGAGAGAATTTCCCTTCCTTAGGGGTAGATTTCATCTCACTTCCTGTTGTCTCCTACCGTTTGCAAGTAGGAGTCGTTTGTAAGTTAGATGTTTGAAGGTAGGGTCCTGCCCTATATACTCAGCAGAAATTTGGGCCTTAGGTGTTGCTGTGGCCAAAACACTGTAAGCCCTCACAGGGCCCTGCTGTGAAATATTAGATCAAGAATTGTAATTACATGCCCCTGTTGAACAGGAGCTGAAAAATTAGGCCTTAGGCACTGGTGCTGGTGCCACAACACTGCAACCCCTCACAGACACTCTAGTTGGAACGCAGGAACGAGCCCTGCTGCAAAGTATTGCATCAAAAATTGTAATTACACGCCCCTGTTAGACAGGGGCAGAAAAATTGGGCCTTAGGCACTGGTGCTGGTGCCACAACACTGCAACCCCTCACAGACACTCTAGTTGGAACGCAGGAACGAGCACTGCTGCAAAGTATTGCATCAAAAATTGTAATTACACGCCCCTGTTAGACAGGGGCAGAAAAATTGGGCCTTAGGCACTGGTGCTGGTGCCACAACACTGCAACCCCTCACAGACACTCTAGTTGGAACGCAGGAACGAGCCCTGCTGCAAAGTATTGCATCAAAAATTGTAATTACACGCCCCTGTTAGACAGGGGCAGAAAAATTGGGTCTTAGGCACTGGTGCTGGTGCCACAACACTGCAACCCCTCACAGACACTCTAGTTGAAACGCAGGAACAAGCCCTGCTGCAAAGTATTGCATCAAAAATTGTAATTACACGCCCCTGTTAAACAGGGGCTGAAAAATTGTGCCTTAGGCACTGGTGGTGGCGCCCAGAACCAAAAATGTTCTTACAAGCTATCAGCGTGATGATTGATGAGGAAGAGGATAATTACTCAGGGATAGTCACTCAGCATCAGCATAGGCAGTCTTTGAAGGGATCTGAGATTTCAAAAAAAATTATTCGGTTACATCTGCATCAGGTGCTTGGTAGCTGGTGGTGATCCAAGACTGATTCATTTTTATGAAGGTCAGCCGATCGACCGAGTCGGTGGACAGACGCACCCTGTGATCGGTTACCACGCCTCCAGCAGCACTGAATGTGCGTTCCGAAAGAACGCTGGATGCAGGACAGGCCAGTAGCTCAATTGCATACTGTGCAAGCTCTGGCCAGTGATCCATCCTCAAGACCCAGTAACCCAGAGGATTTTCGGTGGGAAAGGTGTCCAAGTCTGATCTTGCCCCTAGGTATTCCTGCACCATGTAAAACAGACGCTGGCGATGGTTGCTGGAACCGATCATACCTTGGGGCTGCGGACCAAAAAATTGTCTGAACGCATCGGTCAGACGGCCACCTTCTCCACCGCTCCTTCTTTGACTGACCGAAGCCTCAGCAACACGTTGTCCAGAAACAGGAGTTTGTAACCTCCCAGTCTCTGGGAACGCGTTGCACAGACCTTTCTGCAAGGCCTCCCGAAGATGTTTCATCCTCTGCTCCCTCTGCGATGGCAAGATAAGGTCCGCAACCTTACCCTTGTAACGTGGATCAAGGAGGGTTGCCAGCCAGTATTGGTCCTTCTCCTTGATACCACGAATACGAGGATCCTTACGCAGGCTTTGCAGGATCAGGGAGGCCATGCAGCGTAGGTTTGCTGAGGCATTCGGTCCGGAGTCCTCTGGGTCACTAAGGACAACAACGTCCGCAGCCACCTCCTCCCAGCCACGTACAAGTCCATGTGTTCCTTGGGACTGATCCCTTAAAGACTGCTGATGCTGAGTGCCAGGCTCCACCTCCATACTGACACAATCTTCCTCCTCCTCCTCCTCCTCCTCCTCGTCCTCTTCCTGTGTGATCGGCGGGCACGCAGGAACACTGTCTGGATAAAGGGGGCCTTGAGAGCTAAGGAAGTCCTCCTCTTCCTGCCTCTGTTCTGCCTCAAGTGCCCTGTCCATTATTCCACGCAGCGTGTGCTCCAACAGGTGGACAAGGGGGACAGTGTCACTGATGCATGCACTGTCAGTGCTCACCATCCTCGTGGCCTCCTCGAATGGTGACAGGACAGTGCATGCATCCCTGATCATGGCCCACTGGCGTGGGGAAAAAAAACCAAGGTCCCCTGACCCTGTCCTGGTGCCATAGTCGCACAGGTACTCATTGATGGCCCTCTGCTGCGTGTGCAGCCGCTGCAGCATGGCCAACGTCGAGTTCCACCTGGTGGGCATGTCACAGATTAGGCGGTTCTTGGGCAGGTTAAACTCCTTTTGGAGGTCCGTCAGCCGAGCACTGGCATTATATGACCGGCGGAAATGCACAGAGACTTTCCTGGCCTGCCTCAGGACATCCTGTAAGCCCGGGTACCTGCCCAAGAACCGCTGCACCACCAAGTTAAGGACGTGAGCCAAACAGGGCACATGGGTCAGTTGTCCCTGTCGGAGGGCAGAGAGGAGGTTGGTGCCATTGTCGCAAACCACCATTCCTGCCTTAAGTTGGCGTGGCGTCAACCACCTCTGAACCTGCCCCTGCAGAGCTGACAGAACCTCTGCCCCAGTGTGGCTCCTGTCCCCCAAGCACACCAGCTCAAGCACCGCATGGCATCTTTTGGCCTGCGTACTTGCGTAGCCCCTTGAACGCCTACGGAGCACCGCTGGTTCCGAGGAAGAGGCCATGGAGGAAGAAGAAGAGGAGGGGGTGGAGGAGAGAGGTGTGTCACAATCAGCATTTTGGAGGCGTGGTGGCGGAACAACCTCCAACACTACTGCACCTTGTCCTGCATCCTTCCCAGCTGCCAGCAGAGTCACCCAATGCGCCGTGAAACTTAAGTAACGTCCCTGTCCATGCCTGCTGGACCATGAGTCAGCGGTAATATGCACCTTACCGCTGACCGCCCTGTCCAGCGAGGCATGGACATTGCCTTCCACATGCCGGTAGAGAGCCGGAATCGCCTTCCGTGAGAAAAAGTGGCGTTTGGGTACCTGCCACTGAGGAACCGCACATTCCACAAACTCACGGAAGGGGGCAGAGTCTACCAACTGAAAAGGCAGCAGTTGAAGTGCTAGCAATTTTGCCAAGCTAGCATTCAACCGCTGGGCATGTGGATGGCTGGGAGCAAACTTCTTTCGGCGGTGCAGCAGCTGGGGCAGGGAAATTTGCCTGGTACAATCTGACGTCGGTGTACCAAAAGCAGATTGCCCACAAGTACTTGGCTGTGACACACCTAATTCTACACCTTCATTCCTCTCACTGCAGGTCTCAGAGAGGACTGAAGGTCTAGTGGGGTTGGAAATCTCAGCTGATGAGGAGCAAGGAGAGATCGTCTTTGTTCTTTGGTGTGGGTCTTTCAGATACGCTTGCCAACGAACTGCATGGCAGGTCAACATATGTCTGGTCAAGCATGTGGTACCCAAGCGGGAGATGTTTTGGCCACGCGAGATACGCTTGAGACATATGTTGCAAATAGCAGCGGTGCGATCTGATGCACTCGTCTCAAAAAAGGCCCACACCAAAGAACTTTTTGAATAACGCGCAGAGACTGCAGCGCCCTGCACATGTGGAGCTTTGGGGTGTGATGCAGTCAATGTGCTGCCCTTAGGCTGGCCCCTGGAGGGCATCCTGCCTAGTTGGTGATGTGCCACCTCCTCCTCCTCCTCCTCCTCCTCCTCCTCTCTCCTATCAGGCACCCACGTTGAGTCAGTGACCTCATCATCCCCTCCCTCCTCATCACTGGAGCAAACCTGGCAGTATGCTGCAGCAGGGGGAGCATGACTGCCAGATTGCTGTCCTTCTTGGGCACCCCCTCTGTCCGTGCTCATGTTACTGCCTTCATTGAGCTCAGTATCATCATCAGAGCCTTCCAAACGCTGGGCATCCTCCTGGAGCATGTACCCAACACTGTGGTCAAACAGTTCGAGGGAATCCTCATGAGGACATGGTGGAGCTAGGGAAGGAGTCACTGATGACATTGAGCTGAGGGAAGAGGCCGCTGCTTTGCCAGACAAAGCACCCTGGGCATGGGTGAGAGAGGATGAGGAGGATGAGGACGGCTTGGTCATCCACTCGACCAAGTCTTCCGCATGTTGCGGCTCAACACGGCCAGCTGCCGAAAAAAAGGCCAAGCGTGTCCCATGGCCACGTGCTGATGAGGATGCACCGTCTCCACGAACAGCACTAGACACAGAGCCTGCTTGCCCTCTCTTATTGGCTTGTGACTGTCTGCCTCTCCTTCTTGGCCTTCCAGACATACTAATGGCCTGTAGCTGCACTAAGCTGGGATAGAACACCTGTAATTTTCTTCAGGTAGCTTTATATACTGTAACCAGACAAGCCTGCCTGTCAGTAGGAAGATAACAGGAACGGATCTAGCTGAACACTGTGAGCAGGACACACTGTACTAAATGTAAATAGTCTAGCTGCCTGACCGTGGTACTAATAGGATCAAAAAGAACACCTGTAATTTTCTTCAGGTAGCTTTATATACTGTAACCAGACAAGCCTGCCTGTCAGTAGGAAGATAACAGGAACGGATCTAGCTGAACACTGTGAGCAGGACACACTGTACTAAATGTAAATAGTCTAGCTGCCTGACCGTGGTACTAATAGGATCAAAAAGAACACCTGTAATTTTCTTCAGGTAGCTTTATATACTGTAACCAGACAAGCCTGCCTGTCAGTAGGAAGATAACAGGAACGGATCTAGCTGAACACTGTGAGCAGGACGTACTGCACTAAATGTATATAGCAGGAACGGATCTAGCTGAACACTGTGAGCAGGACGCACTGCACTGAATGTAAATAGCAGGAACGGATCTAGCTGAACACTGTGAGCAGGACGCACTGCACTAAATGTAAATACCAGGAACGGATCTAGCTGAACACTGTGAGCAGGACGCACTGCACTGAATGTAAATAGCAGGAACGGATCTAGCTGAACACTGTGAGCAGGACGCACTGCACTGAATGTAAATACCAGGAACGGATCTAGCTGAACACTGTGAGCAGGACGCACTGCACTGAATGTAAATAGCAGGAACGGATCTAGCTGAACACTGTGAGCAGGACGCACTGCACTGAATGTAAATAGCAGGAACGGATGTAGCTGAACACTGTGAGCAGGACGCACTGCACTAAATGTAAATACCAGGAACGGATCTAGCTGAACACTGTGAGCAGGACGCACTGCACTGAATGTAAATAGCAGGAACGGATCTAGCTGAACACTGTGAGCAGGACGCACTGCACTGAATGTAAATAGCAGGAACGGATCTAGCTGAACACTGTGAGCAGGACGCACTGCACTGAATGTAAATAGCAGGAACGGATCTAGCTGAACACGGTGAGCAGGACGCACTGCACTAAATGTAAATACCAGGAACGGATCTAGCTGAACACTGTGAGCAGGACGCACTGCACTGAATGTAAATAGCAGGAACGGATCTAGCTGAACACTGTGAGCAGGACACACTGCACTAAATGTAAATAGTCTAGATAGAAGATAACAGGAACGGATCTAGCTAAACTGAATACAGTGTATATATATATATATATGCAACACCTGGGATGCATATATATACACAATACACTGTAAGTGCAGCTAACTGACTGACTGTTCTGCCTAATCTATCTAACTCAAATCAAATGACACTGTCTCTCTCTCTCTCTATCTCTCAGCACACCGGAACACACACTACACAGGGCCGCCGTGCAGGCGGCCTTATATAGTGTGGGGTGTGTACTAAATCCCCTGAGCCATAATTGGCCAAAGCCACCCTGGCTTTGGCCAATTACAGCTCTCTCTACTGACGGCGCTGTGATTGGCCAAGCATGCGGGTCATAGTGCATGCTTGGCCAATCATCAGCCAGCAATGCACTGCGATGCCGCAGTGAATTATGGGCCGTGACGCGCCACACGAATTTGGCGCGAACGGCCCATATCGTTCGCAATTCGGCGAACGACCGAACAGCCGATGTTCGAGTCGAACATGGGTTCGACTCGAACACGAAGCTCATCCCTAGTGGTGAGGCCATCCAAGCTATGGATACTCCACATGTTGTTAACCAAGCAATGACTGTAGCGCAGGGAGGTCTAACTAATCATAACAATTCGAGCTCAGTACCCCCTCTGGGGGTCCGGCCATACCCAGCTAGGGTACAGCCACCTTCTCAGATGATGAATGCCAAACGTCACCCCGCTTCTTATCCCCATCCTAGTCAATATGGATCGGGGGTACAACAACCTCAGGAGGGACCCTGGCTCCAACAACCATATAGGCACGGTTCCCCTTATCGTGGCGCTCAGCGGGGCCGCGGAAGGAGTTCCACACGAGGCCTACCCCCACTACGGGGGCAGGGAACTACACCTAGAACCAATAATGGCTATACTAATAATGGTTACTTTCAAGGAGGATATTCGGATCACCGTACATCTATTCCACCACACCTCCGGGGCCCGGGTTATGTTCGCCCTATTAATTATGGTGAACAACCTGTAGCACACTATGAGGGAGATTACACTACTGGTTATAATATACCAACACAAAATAATTTTTTACCGTTGAGCGACACGCGGTACCCCGAAGAAGGCCCCTACCAACCATCCCCAGCGGTGGGGGAAGGTGTAGGGAACCCGGGTGGCCAATATGCATTCAATCAAACTGAAAGCACTGACACCAACAGTCTTTACAATCATGGACACCAGAATTGGGATTTTCCCAGACCCAATCAAGGTAAAAAAAGATTGGTAGAACTAAGAGAGGAACTAGAGGGGGGAGGCGCATTAAGTCCAAAAAGACCAAGGACATAGATGGTGCTGGGATCTTTAACCTTAGTTCCCAAACTTTGACCGACTCTGAGGTTAGAGTTCTGGACAAGGGTTTAAAATTCGCCCCACCCCGGAATATCAACAAGTTCCAAACTTATATGGACATCCACAAATATGTGAGAAAACTTAATATCCAAAGATATATGGCTTCAAACCCCATTAATCCCTCAAGAATTTCAAGTGATGGATTCTCCCACTCAGGTTTGTCTAATGCATCCCTGTTTAACCCTCCCGGCCATCTATCCCCTTCACTCAAAGTATTTAGGGATTTGGCCCTGAGGGAATTGGACGAAATGGATGTGAAGTTGGTGAGAAGCAACAAGGACATACAGCTGGGTATAGAATCTCTGTGTAGTAATAAACAGTTGGTTATCCGCCCTGCGGACAAAGGGGGTGGGATAGTCATCCTGAACAAAAGTGATTATGCGCAGGATATGTACCGCATTTTGGATGACGACACCACCTACACCCGACTGCCATCTAACCCTAATGCTTCCTACAAAACCGAATTAGAACTCCTGGTTACCAGGGGTTTCAGTCTCGGAATTTTGAATAAAAAAGAAAGGTCATTTTTGGTCCCTAGGGCACCCAGGGTACCAATAATTTATTATCTACCGAAGATTCATAAGAGCCTTGTTTGCCCCCCGGGACGTCCCATAGTCAGTGGGATTGATTCCATCACGTCCCGGGTGGGCAAATACATTGATTTTTATTTGCAGCCTTTGGTGCGCACCATGAGATCCTACGTGAAGGACACTCGGGATGTCATCAATCTTCTCTCCAACCTCACCCCGAGGGAGGGGATGATGTTGGTGACGGCCGACGTCACCTCTTTATATACGGTCATCCCCCATCGACTAGGTTTAGAGGCCGTGTCTGAACATTTGTATCGACTGTCCAATCTCCCTGAGGAACAAATTCAATTTATTATGCTATTATTGGAGTTTGCAGCGACCCATAACTTTTTTTGGTTCGATGGGAACTTTTACCGCCAAGACAGAGGAGTTGCCATGGGGGCTAAATACGCCCCTAGCCTGGCAAATCTCTTCATGTCCAGGTGGGAGGAGGATGTCGTCTATGCCCAGCCAAGGCCACAGGTGGCCTTGTGGGTCCGTTATATAGACGACATCCTCCTCCTTTGGGATGGTACCGCTTCAGATTTGTCTGATTATATGAGTTTCCTTAACAGCAATGACAGGGGCATCCAGCTCAATTTTTTGGATCTCACCATTTCCATCAATAATAACAAATTTAGTACCTCCACATACTTCAAACCGACTGATAGAAACTCTTTTATCCCCCATGATAGCTGTCACCACGCTTCATGGCTTAAGTCTGTACCTAAGAGCCAATTTCTCCGACTTAAACGGAATTGTTCAGATGATGCCACCTTTCACACTCAAGCACAAGTTTTAACTCAGAGGTTTGTAGCTAAGGGCTACTCCCCTGACTTCGTTGCTACCACATTGGATCAGGTTGACAAAGTGGAACGCAAGGATCTGCTGACCGAGCAGGTTAGGAATCCGATTGATGCCCCTTCCCGCTGTCCCTTTATCACTGACTTCACTTGCCAGCATTTCAAAGTCAAACGCATTATAAATAAATATTGGCATATTCTCAAAAACGACAGGGTATTGACATCTATCTTGCCAGATAAACCTCAAGTAGTGTTTAGGGGAGCACCGTCACTTAAGGACAAAGTAGCACCCAACATTTTTGACCCTCCCACTTCTAGACTCACTTTCTTTTCCGAACTGACCGGATACTTCCAATGTAGGAGGTGTCAGGTTTGTTCCCTTAATGGGTGCAGGAATAGAAGATCTGTGAATTTCTCCTCTACCTGTACACAGAAATCCTTTACCATCGAGCCTTTCATTACATGTTCCACCTTGGGGGTCGTCTACTTGCTGCAGTGCCCGTGTGGCCTGCAGTATGTGGGCCGTACTAAAAGACCCCTACAGGTGCGATTAAATGAACACATTAATAATATTAGGAGGGGATTCACTAAGCACTCGGTATCAAAACACTACCTGACTGCTCACGCTAGAGACCCTACAGGCACCATTTTTTTGGGGATCGACAAATTTAAGCCCCACTGGAGGGGTAGCGTTCTGGTTCGAAGTATCTCCAGATTAGAGATGGCCTGGGTCCATAAATTAAAGACCTACACCCCCTTTGGCATCAACATTGATGTTGATGTCAACTCTTTTATAGACAACTCTTAGGCTATGTGGGTAAACTAGGTACATTATATATTTTTTTCCCATTTTTCTTTACACTTTCGGAGTACCGTATTGGTTTTTTTGAGGCCTTTATGGTCTTTGACTGTACTAGCTGTTTGGATTTATTGGCTTTTTTGGGTACATAGATGAATTTCTGTACTAGGTGAGCCTTTTTGCCTCAGGGAGACAATCTAATAGTTTCAAGGAATTTTATAATTATTGAAAATTTTTTGATTAAAGATTTTTTTGATTATTGAGTTTTTAGAATATATTCTGGAGAGGGTATTTTCCTGGACATACTCCAGACATTTATTAAGGGTTTAACCCTTTTGGGTGACCCACGATAGTTAGTCTGTTCTTTTCTATATATTTTTTATTTATCCTCATTTAATTTATTTACAGAAATTATTTATACAGCTATCATTTATGATTAAAATGTTTTCAGCTAATAGGAGTCATTCACAATTTTTAAAAAAAAATTTAAATTAAAAAAAAGAAATTTTTTTTATTTTTATGATTCAAAATTAGTCCTGGGTTTAAATATCTGGATTTTTTTGAACTAGTTTTTTCCTTTTTTCTGTTTTTAATTATCAGCTATGGAGCACACATTTACAGTGCCGTTTCTGCTGTACAAAAAAGTTTTTTTCTTTTCTTTTTTTCATCAGCCATAATCATCCTTTCATTGGACTGCATCTAATAAGACACTAGTTGCAGCGTTTTTTTATGTTGACAAATAATTTTAATTTTTTTCAACAGCCCTTTGTTTTACCAACATTGGGTTTTCGTTTAAATGCTCGGATAGTAACTTAGGATTAGTGCCGCCATGCCCAGAGTACCCTTCACAGGCTTAGTTTTGTGTTTGCCCTCACTGTTTCCCTCAGGCACGATGGCGCGCCTATTTCCTCTTTACCAATGATGTTGTTTCTGTGTGTATTTAAGCGGTGGGTCGGGACGTGGCTCGTATCCCGTGACCACGTCCTGTTGTGACGAAACGACGTAGGGAGGAGGAGCTACGTCCCGACGACACCGCGATTCGAATACCCGGAAGGAACGGGTTGTTTTAAGAGCCGGCCGGCCTTTCTATACGCTTCTCATTGCTGACGTCTGTAAGTGTATTTCTGATCTTGATACTCAATAAATGTAAGGTTTTACGCTATGTGGAGCTGTTTGTCTCTTTTTTGGTGACCTATCCCAACCATTCTGGTGCGGCCGGCTGAGGAGTTTTTACAGACCGGATGACATCTAGTACCTGTCATACAGATCCCTGGCTGGGGTTGCAGCCATCCGCCCAGTAAGGTCTCCTATCATTTAGAGACCAACAGCTTTTGGTAAGAGGCAGCAGTTTTTGAAGGTGGAGGTTTACCAACGCACCCTATTCACTGCAGCAAGATTACTCATATTTCACTTGTCACTTGGGGATAGATTTTTCCTATTCAACCTTTGGACTGTTATTAATTTTTTATGTACTGTTATCAAGGATAATTTTCTGCACATTGAAGATTTTCATTAATTTTTTTATATCCACATATATTAATTTATGATGTTTTTGAGATATTTATGGTTCACAGTGACGCTAGTGCATTTTTGGTAGAGCGTTTTGAGGTTTTTATTTGTCACTATATTACTCTTTACACCGTTTATTTATTCCCAGTTGTATAGACTTAGGATCAATTCCTGTGTCTTATTATCATTATTTCTATATTTATTTATTTTTATTATTTTAATTTGTAGGCACAGTGAATATCACTTTGTGTGTTTATATCCCTTTAGGCTAGAGACATTTGATTCTGGCCCTTCTCACATTTTAAGCGCGACTTTCTTATTTCACAGATTGTATGGTTTACTACTTTTTAGTCGCAGCTTAGGCAGGTTTTTGTGTTAAGCGCAGTATTTTCATTTTATATTTTCCTAGATACTGTGTAATTGTCACTGGCAGGGAAGGGGTTAAACACAAGGGGTAAAGTGTGTTCCCAGGGCATGTTCTAACTGGAGGGATGGGCTCACTAGAACATAACAGAGATCACTGGCAGCAGTAGATCCCTGTCATGTTGCTAGGCAGAACAGGGAAATGCCTTGTTTACATCTCCCCGTTCTGCCTTTCCGTGTCACGATCGCGAGCCACCGGCGGACATTGAGTCCGCGGGACCCGCGGGCACGCGACCGCCGGCAGCGCACACGTGCCCGCCAGCCGCCGATTATGCAGCGATGAACGGGTTTGTGGTTTTGCGCACCGGTGCCACTTTGCCGACGTATATCGGCGTGAGCCGATCGGCAGGTGGTTAACACACAAACATCTGACCATTACTAGGCACCAGAGGGGTAGCTAGAGCACAAGGTCCCCAAGATCCAGCAATGTCTGTACTCACAAGGCATAGGGACAGATTAATGCCCCCTTCCAATTTTCCAAGTGATGCCCTCCAGTGATACCAGACAGATCTGTGGCAGACAGCTCCCCTCATTTAGCTTTTTCTAAGCACCCAGGTCTCTGCATTTCTCCCCTCAGATCTCCCACCTGAGGCCTTACCATCAGCACCTTCTGCCTGGGGAAGCAGCATGCCCCCCTCAAGCTGGACTCCTCCACTCTGGGACAAAACCCAGAACTCAGTGTGTTTACTGAATAAATACAGTCCCACAACCCCCTCTCTCTGATAGGCTTAGGCTGCATTAATATTTATGCTGCCATCTGCATAGCTTCACACCTACTATCCAGAAACTTCTCAAGTCTCCTGGATACAGGGGAAGCTATAGACCAGGCTGGTAGCAGATAAACACACTGAGCAGACCTGACTAGCAAATTCGCGCTTCACTGATTACATTGAGCAGAATATGCTTTTGCCTGTCAGACCAAAAACAGCCACACTGCCTACAGTGTGGCAACTAAATTTAAAAACGAAATCAAATACACAACTTGACAGCTATCTAACTATCCTAGCACCCACCTAAGTTGGTGCTACACATGTATATGTACATGTTGAGTCTTTTTCTGGTAGCATTGAATAGTGATGATCCGAACAAACCTGGATTTGGTTTGGGGCAGAGTGGGTGAACATTATGAAAGATTGGGTGTTGAATCTGAACCCTATTGAAGCCAATGGGAGACAACGTTAAAAACGTTCTGGCCATGATGTAGGCTAATAGGCATGGCAAGGGCTGGGCACTGCTACAGGGTACTAATAAAAAAATAAAAAAAATTAAAAATTAAAAATTCCAATTGACAGGACCATTGATATGGATAATGCTTTAAAGCACCAGAAACAGAAAATGCTTTTTAATTCATTTTTAATTTTCAAAGCAAACTCATCCATATATCCATGTCTTCATGATAATGTTGTTGAGAAAACACTTTGATACCCCCCCCCCCCCTAACATTTCTGGCCATGGACATAATGAGTAAGCGCAGACGATTCATGTAGCATTTGCTTCCTGGAATCCATCTGTCCACAGCTCAGGCATTCAGGCAGGAGAGTGTGCTTAGCTGAGAAAGACCCCTTGTCCCCTCCTCCTAGTGAAAGAAAAAAAAAATGCCACAAAGAGTCCTGGGATGTAAGACATAATTTGCCTAGGCCAGAAACCAGGAAGCAAGTGAAGAAAGAAAAAATGAAAATGAGCAAATATAATCTACCTACCTATGTATTTACTAATGCGATCAGCATAAGAATTAAAAATAGTTCATTAAAAATGAAAAATGCCTGGGGGATGTCATGTCCCTGTCTGTGAAGTGCAATATGTATACAATCTACTGCAGAAAAACTTAAATATACAAAGAAAATAAAAGTGAGTTTAAAGTACTGGCAAAATGACAGCTTCCGGCCACTTTGTTTTGTTTATCAAAAGTATCTTCCTTTATAGCAGACTCTTATCCTAAATGAGGGTCCGCTATAGATGTTAATTGGGGAACCTCCACAAAAAAATAAAATAGGTGTGAGGGTTCACCCTATTATTCATACCAAGACATTCGGGTCTGTAATTGGATTATTGTAATTTAATCATAATAAGTATGGGAAAGCAGAACCAGAATTTCATTAACATAGTGATAAAAAAATGAGTCCTTCTATCCAGGAACTAAGGTATCTTAGTTCATCTAAACAGCACAGTGGTGTAGAGGGTAGCACCAGTTTGTATGTTCTCCCTGTGCCTGCGTGGGTTTCCTCCGGGCACTGCGATTTCCTCCCACACTCCAAAGACATGCTGGTAGGTTAATTGGCTTCTGTCCAAAATTGGCCCTAGTATATGAGTGGGGACCTTGGATTGAGGGTAGGGATTGATGTGAGTGTGTAATGTAAAGGGTTAGGGACAATTGTAGACACGCACCCACACTCACTTGGGATGGACTGATGTCTTTATTCAACCTTACTAACTATGTAATACTATGTAAAATAAGAATGTTTTATTTTGTGGGGGGGGGCGTGGCGGCCGCTGTCTATAATAGCCGCATGAGACTAAAGCTCTGCTGTGACCTCCGAGAATTTACGGCTAGTCCACGATCCCAGCGTACTGCCCGAGCCTGCACAGCTATCCCTATGCCCCTCAATCACCGACAATGTCATGGCGGAGGAGAGAAGAGCCACAGCTGCAGAAGCTGTCTGGATTCTTTGCCCCTGTCCGACAGGGGTTACAACAAAATGGCAGCGGGAGACAACTAGACACGGCCAAGGACAGACCTGTAGCGACAGCTACTATCATTTTCCCTCAGGGAGCCGAGGAGACAGAGGATGACCTGGAGCATGAGGAGGCAGTATTCCCTAGCACACCTGCTAAATCAAGGCCCAGGTGAGAGGCAGATGAATCTGTGGGCCCATTAGGGTTGCCACCTGTCCGGGATTCACCCGGACAGTTCGGGTTTTGAATCATGTGTACGGGTTCAGACCGCCTGAAACCCGGACATATTGTTCAGATTGGACTGTGGCTTTAAGTAACCGAGTACCACAACTGCCGAGTGCATAGGCGTGCACATGGGCCAGGTGTGCCTGGGCTCACCCTGATCACCAGGGTTGCCAGCTGTCTGGAGGGATAACTGCAGTTGACTAAGCCGAGTGGCTGTGACACTCGTACACTGCCCAGAACCAGTACAGTTCTGCCTCCCAACCCTCATGGGTGGGAAACGAGAGAGGGCTTCAACTGCTCCTCCTCCCCCTGCCCCTACCCTTCTGTGTCTGTCTCTGTGAGGGTGGGGAATTTTAAGCCCAGCAGCTAGCAAATACACTACATGGTGGATGAAAGGTGCCAATACCTGAACCTCCATCCTCGGGTGAGGGAGGTCACCATCCACTGTCTTTGACTTAAGTTTCACTCTACCCTGCCTTCTCTCTCTTACCTGAGTGAGTACACCAAGGCAAGGGGGACTCAGATGTAAGGGGTGATCTGCAGACTCTGGTATAATGGGGGCTTTGGGCACCCTGATTTAAGGGGGAATGCTGGAAACTCTGATGTAAGCAGGGGCTTTGGTGAGAAGAACCCCCCCCCCCCCACATCACAGTTCCTATCTACAACAGCATCCAGAACGTCCCCCTTAAAAAAAAAAATGCTGTGCGCCGCTAAAGTGTTCGAGTTTTCGAGTTTGGCTTGAAGAAAAGGTGGCAACCCTAGGGCCCATGCATGGAGGTATGTGCGCCTAATAAACCACCAAGCAGCATTGATTCTGACATCTCCTCCTTCCCTACAGTAGGGCAACCTATATTAGACATTATGATGAAAAACATGCTTATTTCTCTACGCTCATCATTACAAGCTGATATGACAGCATGCTTTAATAAATATGCAGCAGAAGTACATGATCTAGGGGAGAGGGTCAGCCACCTAGAAGACACCATGGGTGCATGTACAAACTCCTACAATAACATGGTCGATGCACATAAAACCCATGCTGAAGAAATTGCCTGACTAAAAACAAAAGTGGCCGACCTGGAGGACCGCTCCAGGCATATTAATCTAAAAATAGGAATCGTGCCTGAATCAGTGCAGCCATTGCAGCTTCTGCACTATGCCAGAGATCTTTCATACAGCAGTGCCGTCATTATCACCTGCAGATTTAACAATCAATAGGATTTATAGGATCCCCAAACCATCCTTTCTACCAGATGAAATCCAGCGGGATGTCCTCCTACGGATGCATTACTTCCAAGCAAAGGAAGCAGTCCTTATGGCATTCTGTAAGAAGTCTCAACTCCCTGTAAGCGCAACATCAGTTCAAGTGCTCCCTAACCTCTCTGTGTTCACCTTACAGAGACGCAAAAACTTGCTCTCTGTCACAAAATCTCTGGGCAACCAGGACATTGGCTACCACTGGAAATATCCCGCCACCCTGAAAGTTTCGCATGTTGGCTCCACCTTCTTCATCAATTCCCTTTCAGAGGGGCTCAAACTCATAAAAGAGTGAAAAATTGTTCCAGTGGACCCACCTGATAATTCACAACCTCGTCCACCGTCTAGACCAACTTGGGACTGAAATAAGGCATCACAGAAACTGTCATGGTTATGCAATAGAGTTTGTCTGTCAGCTTACCTGTCTCCATGTGTTCATCTCTGTAGACCAGCTGACCCTCACCTGACTGCTTTTGTAAACTCTCCTCTAGCATGGCTCCACCCCAGTTCCTATCAGGGAACCCTATATTAACCTATGCACTGCAAGATGAACCATTGTGTGCTAGCTTTCATGTGTACTTGCTGTGTTTAAATTCTGCGTTCTTGCTGCGTTCAATTCCAGTTACCGACTTTGGCCTGTTCTTAACTATTCCTGTCTGCTCGTGACCCTGACCTTTGGCCTGTCCCCGACCATCCCTGTTTGCCTGTGACCCTGAACCTTGGCGTGAACTCTGTTGTCCTTGTCTGCTTGTGGCCCTGACCTTGGCTTGTCCCTTACTTTCCTTGTTGTTCCAGCCTGCTGCCTCCTTCCTCTTCTCTTCTTCCTCTTCTCCTGTAGTCTACCGTGAGCGTGAGCTGTGAGACCCGTACTCTCGTGAGGAGTGAGCCCTACATTTGTGTCTCACCTACAAGCAAACTATCTATTACCTTCGCCAACTAATACGCAGCTTGGCTGCCTTAAGTTCTTTTGGAACTTTTCCTTTTTACCTTCATCAAGTGTTAATGCATTTATCCTGGCTGTTCTAATTAGGCACCTTAGTTGCAAATCTTCAGTTCACTCTACTTTAAAAAAAAAATTTCCCAACCTATCTACGCAACGCCTCTCAGTGTGACATCTACAACTTCACTCGTTCATAAGCTTATTCTCAGTATTGGCACTAGGGATGAGCCGAACGGACCCGAATATCGAACCCCATTAAAATCAATGGGACCCGAACCTCAAAAACCAAAAGTGCCAATTTTATAGGCTTATATGAAGGCTTATATGCAGGTAATTGGGCATACAATGGTTATACTACTTACTACTCTTGTACACCTTATTCTGGACCTGCACATAAAAGGTTGGGAGGACTGGGGACTACAGCGGATAGACAATGTTTACTCGAATGGGGCCCCTGTCACTCCAGATAAGACCATATCCAAATTCAAACTACCCAACTCAGTATATTTTACATTGCGCCCTGCATACAGCTTCTTATTATCTTCCCTCTTCCATTAATCAAGATACACTCCAAAATTTGGCAATACTACTGAAACACCCTTAAGTCAGTAAGAGGGACATCTCTCATCTACAGATTACTGCAAGACAAAATGACCTTCCACAAAACAAACTCAATGACAACATGGGAAATGGATCCAAAAGCCTCTTTCCCTAGTCAAAAGTGGACGAGAGCTATTAGATACACATACTCCACCACGCACTGTGTGAACCATTGGGAGCTAGCACTTAAGATAACACACCGATGGTACCTCACCCCCTACAGGTTAGCGTCCATCTATAAAAACAAGTTCATCACTATGCTGGCGTGGATGTGGCTCCATGGGTACCCTTGTGCATATCCTTTGGGCATGTAATAGCATTCGGAGTTTCTGGCGGAAAAACATTTCAACTTATTTCATAAGTTACCGGTATTATTTTTTTTTTAACAGTGAATAAGTTACCGGTATTATTACCACCACAAACCCAGCTTTAGCCCTACGATATAATAGCCAATATCTTACTCTCAGCCAAGTTGATTCTCACTAGGCATTGGAAACAAGACCTAGCTCCTAATTCGTCAGAGGTTACGAAAGTTACCCAACAACATTATTTGTACAAAAAATCCTTGATTCCACATCTAAGTTCTTCCGGTGCTTTTGAACACCTATGGGGACCGTGGGTTACCAGGTACCCACCTTAGGATCCAGGTTACCCTTGGTACAACTTAGGCGCTGTTAATGTTATGCCCCGTACACATGGTCGGATTTTCCGACGGAAAATGTGTGATAGGACCTTGTTGTCGGAAATTCCGACCGTGTGTAGGCTCCATCACACATTTTCCATCGGATTTTCCGACACACAAAGTTTGAGAGCAGGATATAAAATTTTCCGACAACTAAATCCGTTGTCGGAAATTCCGATCGTGTGTACACAAATCCGACGGACAAAATGCCATGCATGCTCAGAATAAATAAAGAAGTGTAAGCTATTGGCCACTGCCCCGTTTATAGTCCCGACGTACGTGTTTTACGTCACCGCGTTCAGAACGATCGGATTTTCCGACAACTTTGTGTGACCGTGTGTATGCAAGACAAGTTTAAGCCAACATCCGTTGGAAAAAATCCTAGGATTTTGTTGTCAGAATGTCCGAACAAAGTCCGACCGTGTGTACGGGGCATTAATGTTACTATTAAAGTTTGTGTACATAGTTACATAGTTACATAGTAGGTGAGGTTGAAAAAAGACACAAGTTCATCAAGTCCAACCTATGTGTGTGATTATGTGTCAGTATTACATTACATATCCCTGTATATTGTGGTCATTCAGGTGATTATCTAATAGTTTCTTGAAGCTATCAATGCTCCCCGCTGAGACCACCGCCTGTGGAAGGGAATTCCACATCCTTGCCGCTCTTACAGTAAAGAACCCTCTACGTAGTTTAAGGTTAAACCTCTTTTCTTCTAATTGTAATGAGTGGCCACGAGTCTTATTAAACTCTCTTCTGCGAAAAAGTTTTATCCCTATTGTGGAGTCACCAGTACAGTATTTGTAAATTGAAATCATATCCCCTCTCAAGCGTCTCTTCTCCAGAGAGAATAAGTTCAGTGCTCGCAACCTTTCCTCATAACTAAGATCCTTCAGACCCTTTATTAGCTTTGTTGCCCTTCTTTGTACTCGCTCCATTTCCAGTACGTCCCTCCTGAGGACTGGTGCCCAGAACTGGACAGCATACTGCAGGTGCGGGCGGACCAGAGTCTTGTAGAGCGGGAGAATTATCGTTTTATCTCTGCAGTTGATCCCCCTTTTAATGCATGCCAATATTCTGTTTGCTTTATTAGCAGCAGCTTGGCATTGCATGCCGTTGCTGAGCCTATCATCCACTAGGACCCCCAAGTCCTTTTCCATCCTAGATTCCCCCAGAGGTTCTCCCCCCAGTGTATAGATTGCATTCATATTTTTGACACCCAAATGCATTATTTTACATTTTTCTACATTGAACCTCATTTGCCATGTAGTCGCCCACCCCATTAATTTGTTCAGGTCTTTTTGCAAGATTTCCACATCCTGCGGAGAAGTTATTGCCCTGCTTAGCTTAGTATCGTCTGCAAATACAGAGATGGAACTGTTTATCCCATCCTCCAGGTCATTTATGAACAAATTAAATAGGATTGGTCCCAGCACAGAACCCTGGGGGACCCCACTACCCACCCCTGACCATTCTGAGTACTCCCCATTTATCACCACCCTCTGAACACGCCCTTGTAGCCAGTTTTCAATCTATGTACTCACCCTATGGTCCATGCCAACGCACCTTATTTTGTACAGTAAACGTTTATGGGGAACTGTGTCAAATTCTTTTGCAAAATCCAGATACACCACGTCTACGGGCCTTCCTTTATCTAGATGGCAACTCACCTCCTCATAGAAGGTTAATAGATTGGTTTGGCAAGAACGATTCTTCATGAATCCATGCTGATTACTGCTAATGATATCATTCTTATTACTAAAATCTTGTATATAGTCCCTTATCATCCCCTCCAAGAGTTTACATACTATTGATGTTAGGCTAACTGGTCTGTAATTCCCAGGGATGTTTTTTGGGCCCTTTTTAAATATTGGTGCTACATTGGCTTTTCTCCAATCAGCTGGTACCATTCCAGTCAATAGACTGTCTGTAAAAATTAGGAACAACGGTCTGGCAATCACCTGACTGAGTTCCCTAAGTACCCTCGGATGCAAGCCATCTGGTCCCGGTGATTTATTAATGTTAAGTTTCTCAAGTCTAATTTTAATTCCGTCCTCTGTTAACCATGTAGGTGCTTCCTGTGTTGTGTCATGAGGATAAACACTGCAGTTTTGGTTACTGAAGCCCCCCGATTCACTCGTGAAGACTGAGGAGAAGAATAAATTCAATACCTCTGCCATCTCCCCATCCTTTGTAACCAGATGTCCTTCCTCATTCTTTATGGGGCCAATATGGTCTGTCCTCCCTTTTTTACTGTTTACATACTTAAAGAATTTCTTGGGATTTTTTTTGCTCTCCTCCGCTATGTGTCTTTCATGTTCTATCTTAGCCATCCTAATTGCACCCTTACATTTCTTATTGCATTCTTTATAAATTCTGAATGCTGTGGATGATCCCTCAACCTTGTATTTTTTGAAGGCCTTCTCCTTTGCTTTTATATGCATTTTTACATTGGAGTTAAGCCATCCAGGATGTTTGTTCGCTCTTTTAAATTTATTACCCAATGGGATACATTGGCTAATGCCCTTATTTAATATGCTCTTAAAGCAAACCCATCTCTCCTCTGTATTCTTTGTTCCTAATATTTTATCCCAATTTATGCCTTTTAGCAAGGTTTGTAGTTTAGGGAAGTTGGCTCTTTTGAAATTCAGTGTCTTTGTGTTCCCTTCATGTCTCCTATTTGTGTGATTTATACTGAAACTAATTGACCTGTGATCGCTGTTACCTAAATTGCCCCGTATTTCCACATCTGTTATCAGGTCTGTATTGTTGGTATTCAGTAGATCTAGTAATGTTTTATTTCTAGTTGGTGCGTCTACCATCTGACCCATAAAATTGTCCTGCAAGACATTAAGGAATTGGCGAGCCTTAAATGAATGCGCGGTTCCCTCCGCCCAGTCTATGTCTGGATAATTAAAATCCCCCATTATGATAACACTTCCCATTCTTGCTGATAATCCAATTTGTGATAGGAGATCCGTCTCCACTTCCTCCCTCAGGTTAGGGGGCCTATAGCATACTCCCAGTATTATTTTCCCCTTAGCTTCATCCATTTGGAGCTCTACCCATAAAGATTCCACCTCCTCCCTAGCCCCCTCAGTGATGTCATCTCTCACATTCACTTGTACATTATTCTTGATATATAGGCATACCCCTCCCCCTTTTTTACCCTCTCTATCCTTGCGGTATAGGGTATACCCTTGAATGTTTGCCAGCCAATCATGAGAGCTGTTGAACCAGGTCTCTGAAATTCCCACAAAATCCAAATCCTCCTTGTACAACAGTATCTCTAGTTCACCCATCTTGTCCGCCAGGCTCCTGGCATTGGTGAACATGCCACATAGTTTAGACCGGTCGCATATTGTCCTCGTATTGAGTGTTTCAAGATTGCAACTTGGACTTGCTACTATACTCACCTTGTGTTTTTGTGCTTTGGTTAACCTACCACTAATGCCCCCAATACTACCCTCTGGAATATCTTCCGCGCTGGCTATCACTGTCTCTGGACCCTCCCCCCCATCGCCTAGTTTAAAAACCCCTCTAACTTTTTGGCCATCTTCATTCCCAGCAGATCTGCACCCTCCTCATTTAGGTGCAGTCCGTCCTTCTATAGTACCGGTTACTGACTGAGAAGTCGGCCCAGTCCTCCAGGAACCCAAACCCCTCCTTACTACACCAGCTCTTCAGCCACTTGTTTACTTCCCTAATCTCCCTCTGCCTCTCTGGTGTGGCTCGATGTACCGGTAGTATTCCTGAGAACACTACCTTGGAGGTCCTTTTCCTCAATTTAGCTCCTAAGTCCCTAAAATCGTTCTTTAGGACACTCCATCTGCCTCTGACTTTGTCATTGGTGCCAACGTGCACCATGACAGCCGGGTCTTCCCCAGCCCCTCCCAGTAATCTGTCCACAAGATCCGTGATGTGCCGAACCCGAGCGCCCGGTAGACAACATACTGTTCGGCGCTTCAGGTCTTGGTTACAGATTGCCCTCTCTGTCCTTCTAAGAATTGAGTCCCCTACCACCAGAATCTGTCTTTCCTTTCCCTTTGCTGCCCCCCCACTCTCACTGGAGGAGTTCTTCCCCTGGCAGCTAGGAGAGTCCCTCAACTCCAGCAGTGCTGGTCCCTGACTGGTTACACCAATGTCACTCAATGGAGCGTACTTATTGTATGTTCAATTATAATACATTTTACGCTGCCTTACTATCTATGGTTTAGATAACGATCCTGTTGATGTGGTTGTACTTAAATAAATGCCTTGTAATCATGATCATGGAAGTAAGTTTGCCTAAGCACTTCCTACTACCTTCATCTTTGTTACACTTGTTGAATTTAATGGTATTCTAATGTGTATACTACAACTAGCGGCTGCGACCGTAAACCATTGAATGTCTATTTTTTAACTTATTAATAAAATAAAAACTATTGAATTGAAAAAAAAAAAAGTTATTCTGTGATTTGTCCCTTTTACAAGGCACTGAAATTATGGTTCTAGTAAAAAAGCTATTTTAATGCAGGGTAATAAGCAAAAAAAATAAATGTGATTTTATTTATGAACAGTTGAAAAAATAAATAAAACATACTATGCTGTATATATATAAAGCTAAGGGAAAAAGGCATCGGGGGAGAAGGCAATGAAAGTAATTAAAGTGTTTTTTTTACCTTCATGCATTCTACAGTGCCTTGAAAAAGTATTCATACCCCTTGAAATTTTCCACATTTTGTCATGTTACAACCAAAATCTTAAATTTATTTTATTGGGATTTTATTTGATAGACCAACACAAAGTGGCACATAATTGTGAAGTGGAAGGGAAATGATAAATGTTTTTTTACAAAAAAAATATGAAAAGTGTGGCGTGCATTTGTATTCAGCTCCCTTTACTCTGATACACCTAACTAAAATCTAGTGGAACCAATTGCCTTCAGAAGTCACCTAATTTGTAAATAGAGTCCACCTGTGTGTAATTTAATGTCAGTATAAATACAGCTGTTCTGTGAAGCCCTCAGAGGTTTGTTAGAGAGCCTTAGTAAACAAACAGCATCATGAAGGCCAAGAAACACACCAGACAGGTCAGGGATAAAGTTGTGGAGAAGTTTAAAGCAGGGTTAGGTTATAAAAAAATATCCCAAGCTTTGAACATCTCATGGAATACTGTTCAATCCATCATCAACCGAAAATGGAAAGAGTATGGCACAACTGCAAACCTACCAAGAGATGGTCGTCCACCTAAACTGACAGGCCGGGCAAGGAAAGCATTCATCAGAGAAGCAGCCAAGAGACCCATGGTAACTCTGGAGGAGCTGCAGAGATCCACAGCTCAGGTGGGAGAATCTGTCCATAGGACAACTATTAGTCGTGCTCTCCACAAATTTGGCCTTTTTGGAAGAGTGACAAGAAGAAAGCCATTGTTGAAAGAAAGGCATAAGAAGTCCTGTGTGCAGTCTGCGAGAAGCCATTTGGGGGATACAGCAAACATGTGGAAGAAGGTGCTCTGGTCAGATGAGACCAAAATTTAACCTTTTGGCCTAAAAGCAAAACGCTATGTGTGGTGGAAAACTAACACTGCACATTACCCTAAACACACCATCCCCACCGTGAAACATGGTGGTGGCAGCATCATGTTGTGGGGATGCTTTTCTTCAGCAGGGACAGGGAAGCTGGTCAGAGTTGATGGGAAGATGGATGGAGCCAAACACAGGGCAATCTTAGTAGAAAACCTGTTATGCCGCGTACACACGAGCAGACTTTTCGACCGGACTGGTCAGACGGACTTTCGACGGACTTTTGACGGACTTCCGACTGACTTTTTAACGAACGGACTTGCCTACACACGATCACACCAAAAGTTTGACGGATACGTGATGACGTACACCGGACTAAAATAAGGAAGTTGATAGCCAATAGCTGCCCTAACGTCATTTTTTGCCCGTTGGACTAGCATACAGATGAGCGGATTTCTGGGTCTGGCGGAGTTACGACGTAAAGATTTGAAGCATGTTCCAAATCTAAAGTCCATCAGATTTTCGACTGGAAAAGTCAGCTGAAGGTCCGATGAAGCCCACATACGATCAGATTGTCCGCCGGACTCGGTCCGTCGGACCAGTCTGATAGAAAAGTCTGCTCGTGTGTACGCTGCATTAGAGTCTGCAAAAGACTTGAGACTGGCGTGGAGGTTCACCTTCCAGTAGGACAACGACCCTAAACATACAGACAGAGCTATAATGGAATGATTTAGATCAAAGCATATTTATGTGTTAGAATTGCCCAGTTAAAGTCCAGACCTAAATTCAATTGAGAATCTGTGGCAAGACTTGAAAATTGCTGTTGACAGACGTTCTCCATCCAATCTGACAGAGCTTGAGGTTTTTTGCAAAGAAGAATGGGCAAAAAATGTCACTTTCTAGATGTGCAAAGGTAGAGACATCCCTAAAATGACTTGCAGCAAAAGGGGGTACTACAAAGTATTGACTCTGGGGGGCTGAATACAAATGTACACCACACTTTTCACATATTTATTTGTAAAAAATGTTGAAAACCATTTATCATTTTCCTTCCACTTCACAATTATGTGCCACTTTGTGTTGGTCTATCACATAAAATCCCAATAAAATACATTTACGTTTTTGGTTGTAACATGACAAAATGTGGAAAATTTCAAGAGGTGTACTTTTTTGAGCCACTGTATGCACAAAGGTAAAAAACCTTCTGTGCACAGCAGCCCCCCAACCCCCCAATACTTACCTGAGCCCCTTCTTGATCCAGCGATGTCCACGAGAGCCTTGCTTCTCCGTGAACTAGCACTCCTGATTGGCTTTTGGCAGCAGCGGGAGCCTTTGAGCCAGTGAGCCAATCAGGAGACAGAGGGGGTGGGCCGAGCCCTGGCTTTGTGTGTGAATGGACATACAGAGCCGTGGTTTGGGAGCGTGCCGTCTTAGGTGCCCCCACAGCAAACTTCTTGCTGTGGGGGCACCCGGAAGGAGGGAGGGGCCAGGAGAGCTGGCATGGGATGGCAGAAAATGAGGATCTGCTCTGTGCAAAAACATTGCAACAGAGCTTTAACCCCTTCCACGCTATAGCCGAATGACAGCTACAACGCGGACCTACTTTTCCTGGGAGGCCGCCAATAGACATCCTCCCCTTTGCACGTACGCTGTGATCATCGAGTCAATGAGACTCGGGCGATCACAGATCCGGCCCCTTACCACGTGATCAGCTGTCAGCCAATGACAGCTGATCACATGATGTAAACAGAGGATCGGTAATCGATCGCGAGGAGAAAAAAAGCAGATCAACGACTTCTGTGCAAGGGACATCGGTCACGAAGAGGAAGATGCACAGCCATCTCATCTGGGCCCACCAGTGCAGCCTGCCAGTGCCACCTGCCAGTGCCCACAGTGCCACAAATCAGTGCCCACCAGTGCATAACAGTGCCAGCAATTAGTGTCACCTATCAATGCTCACCAGTGGTGCCAATCAGTGCCTCATCAGTGCCACCTAGCAGTGCTGCCTATCAGTGTCACCTACGAGTGCCGATCAGTGCCCATCACTGCCACCCATCAGTGCCCACCACTGCCACCTATCAGTGCCCATAAGTGCCAGCTATCAGTGGCACCTATCAGTGCTACCTATTAGTGCCCATCAATGCCACCTATCAGTGCCCACCAGTGCCACCTCATCAGTGCCCACCAGTGCCGCCTATCAGTGCCGCCTATCAGTGCCCATCAATGCAGCCTATCGGTGCCCATCAGTGAAGCCTATCAGTCGACATCAGTGCAGCCTATCAGTCCCAATCAGTGCAGCCTCATCAGCGTACATCAATGAAGGAGAAAAATTACCTGTTTGCAAATTTAATAACAAAATATAAAGCAGTTTTGTATTTTTTTTCGGTCTTTTTTATTTTATTTAACAAATAAATAAAAAACCCAGAAGCGATCAAATACCACCAAAAGAAAGCTCTATTTGTGGGGAAAAATTGATACAAATGTAATTTGGGTACAGTGTTATATGACCGCGCAATTGTTGTTCAAAGAGTGACAGCGCTAGAAGCTGAAAATTGGTCTAGGGAGGAGGGGGGTTTAAGTGCCCAGTAAGCAAGTGGCTAATAGCACTTTATGTTTGAAATCTTGTATTTCATTGTTTTGTAAGGTTAGCATTTCAAAACAAGGACTAATTTATGAATAATGGCTACAAATGTAGCTTTTAGCCCCGGTTCACACTGCCGCGACTTTTCATGCGACTTGAGAATTCTCAAGTCGCATGACAAGACGCGCCCCATTAATGGCAATGGAACTGTTCTATCGCTCCGATGGTTCCTGCACTACTTTTGGTGTGACTCCAACATGAGTTGCATTGCCTTCTGTTAAAGAAGTAGTATGCAAGCCATGATGAAGTCCCGCAGGGATGTCAGATTCAAAGTCGTGCGAAAGACGTGCAAGTTTGAAGCTGCGGCAGTGTGAACAAGGGCTTATTCATAAATTAATGAGCTGCAGAACTTTGACAATTAAGTACTGTAAACTATACTGGGAGATTGGCTCCCCCAGTGTAATCAGTGGGACTTGGTTGTCCATGTGATGACTGTCCTCTACACAGTACCAGGACAGGTTCATCCATGGTCCAGGGCAATTCTGATTGTGGTCAATTTAGACCATGTCTTATCTTTATTATTTCTTTGTCTGGAAAAATTTAAGTGGCAGCTAAAAAGCTGTCTATGCTAAAAGGCCCTGGTAGGAAAAAAAAAAAAGACAAATTTGTGATTATTATTATTTTACCTTTTTTTTTTTATCAAGCACAGCAAAAAGCTTAAGAGCTCTGCCATGGCAACAAAGCAAACGTGAAGAATAAGAAAGCACTCTTGCTGTATGTCTTCACTCCAGTCATGGAGTCTTGCTGAGAGCTATATATTATGTACTAATATCCACATAGAGGTCTTGATGGGAGGCTCCGCTATACTCCCACACACCTGCACATGTTACCTGCTGTATAGTCTACATCTGTGTCTAAAGTGTGGTAATACTATCATCGTGTAAACTGGCAGACCGTGCCGAATAAAAGCTTGGAGCATTTTGTAAGAATGTTATCAACTAGATTTCTGAGCAAAGTTCAACCTTAAAAAATGAATTGGAAAGTCGGAGAAAAATGGGAAATGTATATACTATGAGAACATTTCTTACTTCATCCCATTCTGAAGTAGAGTTGTATGGGCATTGTGTTCTTATTCCTCTTTAGTTTAGTTTCTTTCAATAATTCTTCCTTTCTCACTTTGCACCCACTTCCTAGACTTCCTTTCTTCTCTACCTTTCCTTTCCCTGCCTTATTCTTCCCCAGAGCCCTTCTGCCTCCTTTAATTTCCTTCATTGCATCCTTCCTCTCTTACTTCCCATTATATCCTACTTTACCCCTCCATACTTTTTTTCTGCCTCCCTTCTCCTTTTCCCTTTTCCTTCCGCTTCCCCTTTCCATTTCCTCTTCCCCTTTCCCTCTTGCTTTATCTTCTCCTTTTCCCTCTCCTTTTTCTTCTCCTTTACCTTCTCCTTCTCCTTCCCCTTTTCCGTTTCCTTCTCCTCCTCCTTTTCCTTTCCCTTCCCCTTTTCCTTTTTCCTTTTCCCTTATCTACCTTTTCCTTTTCCTTTATCTACCTTTTCATTTTCCCTTATCTACCTTTTCCTTTTCCTTTATCTACCTTTCCCTTTTCCCTTATCTACCTTTTCCTTTTCCCTTATCTACCTTTTAGTTTTCCCTTATTTACCTTTTCCCTTTCCCTTATTTACCTTTTCCTTTTCCCTTATCTACCTTTTCCCTTTCCCTTATCTACCTTTTCCTTTTCTTTCCCTGTCCTTTATTTGCCTTTCCCGTCCCTTTCCCGCATTTTCCTTTCCTGTATTTTACCTCCCCTTCCTTTCCCGTATTTTCCTTTCCTGTATTTTACCTTCCCTTCCTTTCCCGTATTTTCCCTTCCCTTTCCCTTCATTTTAGCCTTTCCCTCTCATTTTCCACCCTACCTCACTACCCACCATCTTTTATTCTTCTTTCCTTTCTTTCTGTTCAGTTTCTTTCATTCATTCAATCCAGCCTTACTATTCTTGTCTTTCTTTCCTTATTTTTTCAGCTCCTCTGTCCCTTATTTCCTTTTTACTCCCCTCTTTTCTTTCTACCTTACCCCCCCCCCCAATTACCCCCCCCCCCTTTTCCCTCTTTTCCTCCCTCCCTTTCTTATCCTCACCCCCTCCATTCCCTCTTTCCTCTTTCCCTAATCTCTTCCCTACTCTTATTCTTCCCCCATCCATTTTCTCCTCCTTAATTGCTTTCTCCTTCCCTCCTTTTCCTCCCTTGCCTTTCCCCTTCCTTCCTTATAGTCTTTGAGATAATTTATTTGAGATCTATTTGTTTTTAATAGTAAACTTTGTGGAAGGAAAGAAAGAATTTCCTCTTCTGTTCTCATAGCAGCGGTAATATATGCACAGCCTGCTTCTGAATATATTTAGCAAGATGCTTGTAACTGCTAATAACCATCTTTTGTACTGACGACTGGAAAAGGTCCGCCAAGGTTAACATTTGTGAAACTCAAGTGGTCACAGCCAACTCTGGAAAACTTTTTCAATAAAGTATATTACATGAAATCCAGCGTGTTTATCTGGGGGGATTTGACTGCTAAAAATTGATGATATTTTGGTTGTTTATAATCACGCAAAAAAAAAAAACACTGTAAAGTAGAAATACAGCACATCTCCAGCATTTCTACTAAATTAAGTTTCTTATCAGACTTGTTTAACAATCTCATAATAACCAATAACAGGTGGCAGAATATTATTTTTTTCCAATTCGTTTTGAGCGATTATTCTTCAAAATGATGAAGTCGGATTGCTGTCCTACAAAATGATGTGCAGATTCTCCTCCATTTTGGATGTGGCTCAGGTTTGAGGGTAGTCCTTTTGGTTTGAGATCTACCATCCCAGTGAGTTCTTGTGCAAATTTACCTGGGACATTTTTTTTTTAACCGTAATGCACCACATAGCTTTTGTCAGGGCTAGGCTCAGCCCTTCCTTCTCTGAGCTGGCTGCTCAGGTGTCTGCTAATTGCCAGCTCCCATCTCTCTCCACAGTTGCTCAGCTGTTGATGATATCCTGCTCGTCAGTACTGCCTACTTAAGCCGTCCAGTCCAGAGGAGCTCTGCCTTCGCCTTGGTCAACATCACAGAAACGTTCTCCTGCGATCCTGTTCAAGACTTGCTTTGCTGACATCCCTTCTGGCTCCAGATCCTGCTTGCTGTTCCACTACATTTGTCCCTGGCTTCTGGCTTGGCTGACTATCCGTTCCGGTTACTGAACTTTGGCTATGTTTTGACTACATTTGTTCTTTTTACTTTTGTTATTAAACAAGTGTGATTTAACTGTACTTCTGTCTCGGTCTGATTTCATGGTTTCTGACAGCTTTTGATCTATGGCCAGCAGGCTTAGAAGGGCTAATAGGGGAGCTTTTGAAAAAGCCATCCCCTCACTATAACAAGGGAGGGATAAAGCAGCCATAGCATCAGTGAATTGAAAGCTGATGTGGGGGAAGAATAGGAAAAGCTGACAAATTATATAGGCAGATATTAGAAAAGTGATGGCAGAAAAAGTAGTCCATCGAGTCTGCCCCTTTTCTGTGTTTTTGTTTGTTTTTTTGTTTTTTGTATGCTTTTTTTTTTTTTGTTAGTTTTTTTCGATTACTTTTTTTTCTGAGTATACATCTATGTTTGTCCCAAGCATGTTTGAAGCCATTTACTGTTGACTGTCTCACTACCTCTGCTGGAAGTTTATTCCAAACATCAACTACCCTTTCAGTAAAATAATACTTTCTGAAATGTGTTTAGAACTTCCCTTCAGTTAGTTTGAGGTCAACAATACACAAATACATAGTAGGATTTTAAATACCCCTCCAGTAGACACACAAGTACAACAAATGATATTTGAAAATATATCCAAATCTTTATTTCATGCAATAAAAAGGCTCAATAAAAACATATGATGATGGGAAAATTGCATATTATTATTTCCTTATTAATAATGTGGCTCACTAATGCATTTAAAATTTTCAAATCTTGGTTAAAGTGGTTGTAAAGTCAGAAGGTTTGTTATCTTAATGCATTCTATGCGGGGCCATTGGCTCCCGCGGCTGTCAATTAAAGTCAGTTAGTCAATCAGGAGAAAGAGGGGGTGGGACCGTACCGCAGCTCTGTGTCTGAATGAACACACGGAGCTGTGACTCGGTTTGGGTGCCCCCCTAGCAAGCTGCTTGCTGTGGGGGCACTCAACTGGAGGGAGGGGCCAGGAGAGCCGAAGAGGGACCCAAGAAGAGGAGGATCCAGGTTGTTCTGTGCAAATCCACTGGTTAGAGGAGGTAAGTATAACATGTTTGTTATTTTTCTAGAAAAAAAACAAGACTTTACAATCACTTTAAGGAGGCCATATAAGGACATAACCATGGCTTAACCTTATACAAAAGGAATGTTATTGTTAATCGACCAAGTCCTTGAGGGAGGGAGCAAAGGGAGTTGGCTTGGGGGTTGTCTATTCCTTATACACAAGTCTAAATACCACAGCCCAAACTGGAATAAGTTAGTCTCATCCAGAGCTGCATCATGAAACATGCAAGTGTTTGGTCTGATTACCTGGCCACACCTTTATGGGGGGACTCCTTGGCGAAACAGCATCTTTAGTTAACCACTTCAGCTCCGGAAGGATTTGCCCTCTTCATGACCAGGCCATTTTTTGCGATACGGCACTGCGTCGCTTTAACTGACGATTGCGCAGTCGTGCGACATTGTACCCAAACAAAATGTATGTCCTTTTTTTCCCCACAAATAGAGCTTTCTTTTGGTGATATTTGATCACCTCTGCATTTTTTATTTTTTGTGCAATAAACAAAGAAGCAAGAAAAGAAAGAAAGAGCGACAATTTTGCAAAAAACCCAATATTTTGTAGTTTTTGCTATAATAAATATCCCCAATTTTTTTTTTTTTTTTTAAAACACATTTCTTCCTCAGTTTAGGCCGATATGTATTCTTCTACATATTTTTGGTAAAAAAAAAATCGCAATAAGCGCATATTGATTGGTTTGTGCAAAACTTATAGCGTCTACAAAATAGGGGATAGATTTATGGCATTTTTAATTTTTTTACTAGTAATGGCAGCGATCTGCGATTTTTATCAGGACTGCGACATTGCAACAGACAGATTGGACGCTTTTGATACTATTTTGGGACCACTGACATTTATACAGCGATCAGAGCTAAAAATAGCCATTGATTACTGTATAAATGACACTGGCAGGGAAGGGGTTAACACTAGGGGGCGATCAAGGGGTTAACTGTGCTACCTGGGTGTGTTCTAACTGTAGGGGGGATGAGACTGACTAGGGGAAGAGAGGGATCGGTGCTCATACTTAGTATGAACACACGATCTGTCTCCTCTCCCCTGAGAGAACTGGGATCTGTGTGTTTACACACACAGATCCCGGTTCTTGCTCTGTCACGAGCGATAGCGGGTGCCCGGCGGTCATCGCGCCTACTGGGCACACACATCGCTCCGGGGACATGCGCCGGGCGCTTGCGGACGCCTGCTGCGTCGTCTTAAAGGAGCGATGTGCAGCTACGGCGATTTTCACAGCCGAGCTAACCTTCGGCAGTATAACTGTGGCGGCTGGTCGGCTAGTGGTTAAGTATTCTTGTCATATTTTCTAATATTATCTGTATCTGTCATTGCTTTTAATAAATGTTATACTTTGAAGTATTTGTGTGTTCTCTCTTTAAATATATTGAATACAACCCCAAAAACGTGACAAAACACATAAATCATATATGCATGGACATTGATGCTACCAATCATAATCCACTATGGGGATGAAAGATGCATAGCATGGAAATATAGGTTGATGCATTTCGCAGAGACATCCGCTTCCTCTGTACCTTCTATCTCATATTGTAAAGAAAATTTGTTCTGTATATAATTGTATTCTATTTTGTATGTATTGCACACTGCCCTCACTGTGCACACGGCACTAATAATGTTTTCATTACATGTTTGCATTCTTTAGAGTCCTGATTAGAATTAACCTGCCTATGTTACGCCCCTAGTTACCATAAACGTACAATTATAATATTAATGTGATCCCTACATAATGATGTGTATAAAAACCTTCAATTGCTTCATAATAAAGCAGGACAGTTATTTGGAAAGATGCGGAGTGTATATTTTGTGTCTGTTCCCTACTGCAGTAGTTATTATTAATTTGGAACCACTAATCAATATGAGGATAGGAGTTGCCTATCTATAAATTCCCATGTCAGGATGGTGAGCTTTGCCTAGGAGGGGATTTGCAGGTGATCCGGAGAATCCGAAAGGAGAAGCTTGAGACGATCCCGGGAATTTCTGATAACAGGCCGGCTGAGGTAAGCCTTTTGCTTACATTTGAATTATCAGACTTCCTTGATCGGTAAGGCATTTTCGGGACAGAGGGTACCTATTTTACTCCTCTTAATTCGAACTGTATTGATTGGTGGTTATATGTTATGTTGTCACTGTCTACTGTCCATCAGAGTGGTATAGATAAGAAAGGGAAGAATAGTGCTGTTCACAGGTATATGTAGTACATCTGCTAGATAAAGTAGTTTAGAGGCAAGAGGGTATAGGCACACGTAGAGAAGACTGGCCAGTCATTATGGGCATTAAATTAAGTAAGGGAATGAAGGGTAAGAGACCCTCAAAAATGCCCAGCGCAAGAGCAAGGTGCGGTTCCGCCTATACTGAGCTCCTAGATTAATGGTTAAAGTGGACAGGGATCCACAATGGGTAACTGGGTTACCAAGGTCCACAGGGACTAAGAATCATGCAGAGTAAACAGCTAGAGAAACAGCTATCTATGTGAGCAGGGTGGATCAAGGGTGACAATCAGGGGCGTTGCTAGGTCTGCAAAAGATCTGGGGCTATGGGCCCCAGATTCGGGGCTATAGCCCCAATAGCCACCCCCTAGCAACGCCTCTGGTGACAATTAACACGAGACAGAAAGGGACATTTTCGTGCTAAGTTGTGGGATGAATTTGGGGTCAGGCACTACAACTAGTAAAGTCAAAACAGAGAAATAAGAGTCAAAACAGAATACTTTATATGTTGTCAGAGAGGGAAGATGGGATGAGCACTATGGACCTCGTTCTAAGGTAAGTATTTCATAATGAGCTATTATGTGGTGCATACTAGCTCATTATGCCTTTGCCCTACAGGGTTTTTTTTTTCTTTTTTTTTCCTGAGGGTATACAACTGCTTTAAGAACACTTTCAGCAATTACAGATAATACCTTGGAAATACGGGTGGTATACAAGGTGCCACACCCTATTAGTTACAAACACAAAATACTAAAGTTCTTGGAATTTTAAGGCACCAGGTATTAAATAATGACAACCACATATCAACATACATCATTTTATTTTTACATAATATAAAAAGATTATCCCCTTGAGCTTTGGAATGCCGCGTGCACACGATCGGAATTCTCGTTGGAAAAAGATATGACGGCTTTTCCGATGGGATTCCGCTCAAGTTTGCCTTGCATACACATGGTCCCGCAAAAGTTTCGCTGAAATTACGATCGTCAAGAACGCGGTGACATACAACACTATGACGAGCGGAGAAAATAAAGTTCAATCCTTCCGAGCATGTGTCAAATTTTTTTTTCGAGCATGCGTAGGAATTTTGTGCATCGGAATTGCCACAGGCGATCGCATTTTCGGAGAGGAACTTTTCCCGACCAAAAAATTGAGAGCATGCTCTCAATCTTTTGCTGGCTGGAATCAGCCAGCAAAAAAAAACGATGGAGCATACACACGGTCGCGTTTTCCGATGAAAAATTTTCATCGGTCTTTTGCGGGCCGAAATTCCGACCGCGTGTACGCGGCAGAAGATTTATCCCCCTTCATGACCAGGCCATTTTTTGCGATACGACATTGCGCTACTTTAACTGACAATTGCGCGGTTGTGCAATGCTGTACCTAAATAACATTTTTGTCCTTTTTTCCCACAAATAGAGCTTTTGGTGCTATTTGATCAGCCCGCGGTTTTTATTTTTTGCGCTATAAACAAAAAAGCCAACAATTTTAAAAAACATCCTGAGATGGACTTCTGCGCTACTACAGTGAATGTTGTGTGCAATGCTGCAAAATCAAAAAAGTGAACACCACTCACTAACTGAAATCTAAAAATACCACAATCAATAATTGTGCCTGTGATTTTGCACAAACCAAAATATGTAATAAATATTCAAATGAATGAGCATAAGTGTTAAATCATAAATAAATCAAGTATATCAAATAGTCCATAAAGTGAAAATCCGTGACTATAGTGCAAATCAATCAGGTGGATGAGATAAGTGAATAATCTATACAGTGATACATCAAAAGTGTCAAGTGCGTTGATAGTAGACCTCGTGACTTTCGTGGTATTGGATACCCACTAGGGGCTCCCAGAACTCTCACCTTACTGACATTAATATAATGCCTTTATGTATCCATTCAGGGCTGTGCTTGTTCCAATCCCAACGGTGTAGCCGTTCTGGTGCGTCTATGGGGAGATGGCGTTCTTTCCGGTGAATGGACTCCACATATGGGGGGTAATCAGAAAGGAGGATACTCCAATAGGGTGATATAGTTTAAAGCCGAAGATTTTATTTAAAAATATCTGCTTACATAGAGGTAGCGTTGGAACAGCAATTCAAACAGTGTGTTTACAATCCCCGCTACGTCACTTCCGGTCCGCGCTGTTGTGTATCCGGTTACGTCCTATTCAAACAGTGTGTTTACAATCCCCGCTACGTCACTTCCGATCCGCGCTGTTGTGTATCCGGTTACGTCCTACGCATAGGACGTAACCGGATACACAACAGCGCGGACCGGAAGTGACGTAGCGGGGATTGTAAACACACTGTTTGAATTGCTGTTCCAACGCTACCTCTATGTAAGCAGATATTTTTAAATAAAATCTTCGGCTTTAAACGATATCACCCTATTGGAGTATCCTCCTTTCCACGGATTTTCACTTTATGGACTATTTGATATACTTGATTTATTTATGATTTAACACTTATGCTCATTCATTTGAATATTTATTACATATTTTGGTTTGCGCAAAATCACAGGCACAATTTTAAAAAACATTTTTTTAATTTCTGCTATAAAACATACCCAATAAAAACATGCAAAAAAAATCGAATTTCCTTAATCATTTTAGGCCAATATGTATTCTGCTACATATTTTTGGTAAAAAAGGGTTAATTGTGTTCCTAGGGAGTGCTTTCTCACTGTGCGGGAGGTACTTTGACTAGGGCAAGGCACTGTTCCATATCCACACAGGATCAATACCTCCTTTCTCACAGAACAGCAATCTGCCTTGTTAACATAGACAAATTGCTGTTATGCCTGTGTACTGTCTAATGGACGGATGCCGGCTGACATTGAGTCCGCAGTACCCGCCGATGGGCTCCTGCTGTTTGTGATTGGAGCGGGTCGCTGGCAGTGCGTGCGCGCACTCCAGACCTGCAAGTGTCAGATCGAGTGGTACGTGATCTGGCACAGAGAAGCCGCCCTGCCGCAGTATATGTACGGTGGGCGGTCCGCAAGGTTTTACATAAAACACGTTAAAAAAGAGGGAAAAGATTCTGAATTGTTGGTATAGGTTTTCCCCAAAACAAAACAAATCCAGCCCTCTACAAGCTTGTAAGTCAAAATAACCAACTGCTCTGTCCAAAAATGGACCATGTACAGTACTATAAATAAACTCTTTGCAAAGAGGGAGGAGAAGAGGGCCACCGATGAGCTCTACGTGTTTCGTGGTCCAAACTTCTTCATCAGGTGCAGTAAATATCAAAATCTAGACATGAGCACTGAGTGTTAGTTTTCGTTTCATTCTTTTTTGCTTTTTTCAATTTCAGAAATTTGAAAATTCAGAAATTCAGAATTTGGAAATTCGAAAATTTTGAATTCGGAAATTCGGACATTCAAAAATTCGGAAATCCAAAAATTAGAATTTTAGAATTTCGAATTTTCGGATTTCCGAATTTTAAATTTTCGAATTTCGAATTTCCGAAATTTCAAATTTTCAAATTTATGAATTCTCTCATTTTCAAATTTACGAATTGGAATTTACGAATTTTTGAATTCCGAATTTCAAAAATCTGAAAATCTGAAAATTAGAAAATCGGAAAAAAAAAAGAAAATCAGTAAAATTCTAAATAATAACCAACTAATAATAACTAACTATTAAATTATAGGTATTGGAATTTCCTTTCAAATTTGGCTGTTTGTGAACGTAACGAATACAAATTTATCTGAAGTTACAAATTATCCGAAATAATGAATGCCGCATCTAAACAAATGGAATGGAACAAATTATTAATAAATAATAATAATAAAAAGGTTTTATTATTATTATTGTTATTTATTATTATTAGATAATTACGTTCCATTCTTTTAGATACGGCATTCGTTATTTCAGATAATTCGTAACTTCGGATAAATTCGTATTCATTACGTTCACTAACAGCCAACTTTGAAAGGAAATTCCAATACCTATAATTTAATAGTTATTATTAGTTAGTTATTTCAGATTTTTGAGTTTTCGAATTTTCATTCTTTTAAATTTTCAGATTTTCATTTTCATTTTCGAATTTTCAAATTTCCGAATATCCGAATTTTCGAATTTCCGAATTTCCGAACTTCAGAATTTCCAAATTCAAATTTTCGAATTTTCCAATTTCCGAAATGTTCCAATTTCTGGAATTTCGAATTTTCCAATTTCCGAAAGTTCGAATTTCCGAAAATCAGAATTTCCAAAATTCCGAATGTCCGAAATTCGAATTTTCGGAAATTCGGAAATTTCGGAAATTCGGATGTTCCGGAAATTAAAAAATTCGGAAATTCTGAAATTTCGGAATTAGCGAATTTCCGAAAATTCGAAATTTCAGACATTCGGAATTTTGGAAATTCTGAATTTCGGAAATTCGGAATTCGGAAATTCGAACTTTCGGAAGTTGGAAAATTGGAAATTTCAGAATTTTGGAACTAAACGAATTTCACATGTCCATCAAAATCTCTATTACAGTCCAATTACAATGTGGCTATCCAGACGTAACCATCAGTCCAAAACTGAGAGACAACCCCAGAACCATGCGCCACCCCCAAAGCAAGACCATTGGAGCATACAAGGACAGACTGGGCCATCACCTCACCCACCTCCAACATTTGCAGCGTATTCCGGTAAAACAGACTGTTCAAACCTTAGCATATCGGGATGATGTTCAAACAGCACCACCATCAGGGACATGCAACCAACTCAGAGAAAAAAAATATACCTGTTGATTTGGCCAGAAATGCTGTGTTCTTGTCACTTCCTGTGAGCTGAACTTTTATATCTGTGAACTACTAATCCCTCCGCTTCCCACATCATTTTGGAAAAAGAGAAGACAGGTCGAAGGTTTTGCCTGTGTGACAACCATGGTTCCCTCTATAGATAACATCAAGAAGTGAGCATAGCCATCCGGGCACAAGAAGTGTATTATTTGCAGGATCACCAGGTGAGAATAAGTGAAAAAAAAAAAAAAAATTGCAAAAAAAAAATGATATGGCAAGCTGCAATATATTACATGTTTGTATTTATTATGTTTTAAATAATCATAAACAGCTATGTAGCGCTTACCCACAAAGGAGCTGAGGAGAAAAAATAAAGCCGATTACTGTCTAGAGAGAACGGGACAGCGGCCCCGCACACTCCGGACCCACTGCTCAGTGCAACCCATCAGTGCCACCTACCAGTGCCCATCAGTGCCCATCAGTGCCACCTACCAGTGCCCATCAGTGCCACCTACCAGTGCCCATCAGTGCCCATCAGTGCCACCTACCAGTACCCATCAGTGCCACCTCATCAGTGCCAACCAGTATCGCCTCATCAGTGCCTATCAGTGCAGCCTTATGAGCGCACATCAATGAAGGAGAAAAATTACCCGTTTGCAAATTTTTATAACAAACTACGATTTTTTTTTATTATTATTATTTTTTTTTTTAATGTTCAATGTTTTTTTGTTTGTTTAGCAAAAAATAAAAACCCCAGTGGTGATTAACCGCTTACAGACCAGTCTCCGCAGTTATACTGCGGCAGGTTGGCTCCCCTGCGCGAAACCACGTAGCTATACGTTGGCTCGCGGGGTCCGGATAGCAGGCGCGCGCGCGTGTGCCCGCTGCACAGCAGGGGTGCCCGATGCTCGTGGCCGTCGGTCGCAATGACCGCCGGCTACGAGCGATCGTGAGCAGGAGACACAGAACAGGGATGAGTGTGTGTAAGCACACACTTCCCTGTTCTGTTCTGACAGGAGTGACAGATCGTGTGTTCCTATTAGCTAGGGACCATCACTTCCTCTCTTAGTCCCCTCCCCCTTCAGTTAGAATCACCTCCCAGGGAACACAGTTAACCCCCTTGATCGCCCCCCTTGTGTTAACCCCTTCCCTCCCAGTGACACTTTTACAGTAATCAATGCATTTTTAATCGCACTGATCGCTGTATTAATGCCAATGGTTCCAAAAATGTGTCAAAAATGTCCAATGTGTCCGCCATAATGTCGCAGTCCTGATAAAAATCACAGATCGCCGCTATTACTAGTAAAAAAAAAATAAAAAAATAAAAATGCTATAAATCTATCCCCTATTTTGTAGATGCTATAACTTTTGCGCAAACCAATCAATATACGCTTATTGCGATTTTTTTTTTACCAAAAATATGTAGAAGAATACATATCGGCCTAAACTGAGGAAAAAATGAGCTTTTTAAAAAAAAAAATGGGGATATTTATTATAGCAAAAAGTACAAAATAATGTGTTTTTTTCAAAATGATCGCTCTTTTTTTGTTTATAGCGCCAAAAATAAAAACCGCAGAGGTGATCAAATACCACCAAAAGAAAGCTCTATTTGTGGGAAAGAAAGGACGTCAATTTGGTTTGGTTGTAACGTCGCACGACCGCGCAATTGTCAGTTAAAACAACGCAGTGCCGAATCGCAAAAAAAATGCTCTGGTCAGGAAGGGGGTAAATTCTTCCGGGGCTGAAGTGGTTAAATACCACCAAAAGAAAGCTATATTTGTGTGAAAAAAAAGATAAAAATATCATATGGGTACAGTGTAGCATGACCGCGCAATGGTCATTCAAATTGCGACAGCGCTGAAAGCTGAAAATTGGCCTGGGCAGGAAGGGGGTGTTAAGTGCCCAGTAAGCAAGTGGTTAAAGACGCAGGGGCACCTAGAATCCCGGCAAGAGCACAATGCCAACTACATGTGTCTAGTAAGTCCCCATGCCAAATCCAGTGAACAAGCCGTGTGTGTGCTGCCGGGGCGGGGTATCCACAGGAGATCTACTCCCTCACCAGCTACTCCAGCAGCCGACGTTTGGGCGCAGCTTGCGAGGCTTGCATTTCTATTGGGTGGTACTGGAGGAGGCGGTGCGGTTGGCCTCGCGCCCCGGCCCACCTTCTTCTGCTCTGGTGCATGCGTGAGGCTAGTCACCGAAGACTGTGGGAGCACTGGGAGAGCGCAACAGAGAGGTAATATAAGTTAGTTCTGTGTGACAGGACACATAGGGTGTCCATTATTTTTTTCTAGTAGTGGCTGCTGATCTGCTGGATGGCCAAATGTTGCATAACCTGTCATGCTCAAAAATCACTATACTACCCTAGTCTGCCCCTATACTACCCTAGCCCGCCCCAAGCCTGTCTATATATTACCCTAGCCTGTCTATATACAACCCAAGCCTGTCTATATACAACCCTAGCCTGTCTATATACAACCCTAGCCTGTCTATATACAACCCTAGCCTGTCTATATACAACCCTAGCCTGTCTATATACAACCCAAGCCTGTCTATATACTACCCTAGCCTGTCTATATACAACCCAAGCCTGTCTATTTACAACCCAAGCCTGTCTATATACAACCCTAGCCTGTCTATATACTACCCAAGCCTGTCTATATACAACCCTAGCCTGTCTATATACAACCCTAGCCTGTCTATATACTACCCTAGCCCATAGCTCTCAACTGTCCCTGATTTGGAGCCATGTCCCTCTGTCCCTCATTCCTCCTCATTTGTCCCTCATTTTGGTCTGATCAATATAGTTGTATATAAAATGCACTTTTTATCTATCAAAAAGTATTTCCAGCGCTAAACCTTTCATCTGATTTATAAATTGCTGCATTTTTAAATTCCAAAAGTCAATATAAAGGAATAGTAGTGGTATAAAAAGCACTTGTGGGTTTAATCAATCTTGTTTTTTTTGTACAATTCTCCTTTAAGGGGGTGTGGCAAGGGGTGTGTCCTATATCTGCATACTTTTGTTGATAGGTGTCCCTCATTCCCATCTCAAAGTTGGGAGGTATGCCCTAGCCTGTCTATATACAACCCTAGCCTGTCTATTTACAACCCTAGCCTGTCTATTTACAACCCTAGCCTGTCTATATACAACCCTAGCCTGTCTATTTACAACCCTAGCCTGTCTATTTACAACCCTAGCCTGTCTATTTACAACCCTAGCCTGTCTATTTACAACCCTAGCCTGTCTATATACAACCCTAGCCTATCTATATACTACCTTAGAGATATAGTGTCTGAAAAATAACGAATGAATTATAACAAAATAGAAATTTATTGTATGTATAAATACACAGTAATAATAAATCCGTGTCCCGCATTATATCCCAATAAAGAGCCGTGCCATGGATCCTGAACGCTGATGCACAATGCTCAGACGTTCACATGGAGGGGGAGCGACTTCAACTAGTTTCACCAGGAAACTCTTGCTTCTTCAGGACAGGGTAGGGGCCGTTCAGGATCCACGGCACGGCTGTTTATTGGCATATAATGCAGGACACGGCTTTCCTGGTAAATTCTATCCAGCTGACACTCTAAACGGCCATTTCATCATTGATCCTTTATTCACCTTGGATGTTTGAATTCACAAGTCCGGACATAAGTGAATACTGTTGCATAGAGATACTGATCGATACACAAGGTGTTTCCTCGCTCAGCTGTTTGATATCCACCTTTATATGAACATCATTGCTTTTCCATTGTAAGTAGAATGGACCACTGAACATGGCAGACCACGGCAAACTACCTACAGCATATCACGGTCTACATCTCGGGTAAGGTAAATCATACCATATACCTACCCGCTATACTTCTGTTACTTAGACTGTTTGGTTTCTGCTATTTACGATCGCTGTGCAGGCTACTTTCCTGTGTCCTATGGACTGCAATACATATATTTGTGTGATCACCAAATGGATATTCATCTGTTATAATCCAATATGCCAATACCCTTTTGCCGTTTACCCTTAAAAGCTTCATACAGCCCACTTTATCTACAATTTTCAATCGAACGATTTTGAATGACTCTGAGTTATATTATTTTTTGCTGCCATTTTTTTCATAAAAGGGTTACCTGGTTCCACAGTTGATGCTGCCACATTGCTTAAAATTTATATAGCATTTCTATGGCCCATATATTTATGCACATGCAGTGAAGACGTTCCCCTTTATGTTTGTCAGTCTGTTAGTTTGTCTGTATTTGTCTGGTCATTGACAACTAGGGATGAGCTTCGTGTTCGAGTCGAACCCATGTTCGACTCGAACATCGGCTGTTCGACCGTCCGTCGAATTGCGAACGTTATGGGCCGTTCGCGCCAAATTCGTGTGGCGTGTCACGGCCCATAATTCACTGCGGCATCGCAGTGCATTGCTGGCTGATGATTGGCCAAGCATGCACTATGACCCGCATGCTTGGCCAATCACAGCGCCGTCAGTAGAGAGAGCTGTAATTGGCCAAAGCCAGGGTGGCTTTGGCCAATTATGGCTCAGGGGATTTAGTACACGCCCCACACTATATAAGGCCGCCTGCACGGCGGCCCTGTGTAGTGTGTTCCGGTGTGCTGATAGAGAGAGAGACAGACAGTGTCATTTGATTTGAGTTAGCTAGATTAGGCTAGATCTGTTCCTGCTATTTACATTTAGTGCAGTGCGTCCTGCTCACAGTGTTCAGCTAGATCCGTTCCTGCTATTTACATTTAGTGCAGTGCGTCCTGCTCACAGTGTTCAGCTAGATCTGTTCCTGCTATTTACATTTAGTGCAGTCAGTGCGTCCTGCTCACAGTGTTCAGCTAGATCCGTTCCTGCTATTTACATTTAGTGCAGTGCGTGCTGCTCACAGTGTTCAGCTAGATCCGTTCCTGCTATTTACATTTAGTGCAGTGCGTCCTGCTCACAGTGTTCAGCTAGATCTGTTCCTGCTATTTACATTTAGTGCAGTGCGTCCTGCTCACAGTGTTCAGCTAGATCCGTTCCTGCTATTTACATTTAGTGCAGTCAGTGCGTCCTGCTCACAGTGTTCAGCTAGATCCGTTCCTGCTATTTACATTTAGTGCAGTCAGTGCGTCCTGCTCACAGTGTTCAGCTAGATCCATTCCTGCTATTTACATTTAGTGCAGTGCGTCCTGCTCACAGTGTTCAGCTAGATCCGTTCCTGCTATTTACATTTAGTGCAGTGCGTCCTGCTCACAGTGTTCAGCTAGATCCGTTCCTGCTATTTACATTTAGTGCAGTGCGTCCTGCTCACAGTGTTCAGCTAGATCCGTTCCTGCTATTTACATTTAGTGCAGTCAGTGCGTCCTGCTCACAGTGTTCAGCTAGATCCGTTCCTGCTATTTACATTTAGTGCAGTCAGTGCGTCCTGCTCACAGTGTTCAGCTAGATCCGTTCCTGCTATTTACATTTAGTGCAGTCAGTGCGTCCTGCTCACAGTGTTCAGCTAGATCCGTTCCTGCTATTTACATTTAGTGCAGTGCGTCCTGCTCACAGTGTTCAGCTAGATCCGTTCCTGCTATTTACATTTAGTGCAGTGCGTCCTGCTCACAGTGTTCAGCTAGATCCGTTCCTGCTATTTACATTTAGTGCAGTGCGTCCTGCTCACAGTGTTCAGCTAGATCCGTTCCTGCTATTTACATTTAGTGCAGTGCGTCCTGCTCACAGTGTTCAGCTAGATCTGTTCCTGCTATTTACATTTAGTGCAGTGCGTCCTGCTCACAGTGTTCAGCTAGATCTGTTCCTGCTATTTACATTTAGTGCAGTCAGTGCGTCCTGCTCACAGTGTTCAGCTAGATCCGTTCCTGCTATTTACATTTAGTGCAGTGCGTCCTGCTCACAGTGTTCAGCTAGATCTGTTCCTGCTATTTACATTTAGTGCAGTGCGTCCTGCACACAGTGTTCAGCTAGATCTGTTCCTGCTATTTACATTTAGTGCAGTCAGTGCGTCCTGCTCACAGTGTTCAGCTAGATCCGTTCCTGCTATTTACATTTAGTGCAGTGCGTCCTGCTCACAGTGTTCAGCTAGATCTGTTCCTGCTATTTACATTTAGTGCAGTGCGTCCTGCTCACAGTGTTCAGCTAGATCCGTTCCTGCTATTTACATTTAGTGCAGTCAGTGCGTCCTGCTCACAGTGTTCAGCTAGATCCGTTCCTGCTATTTACATTTAGTGCAGTGCGTCCTGCTCACAGTGTTCAGCTAGATCCGTTCCTGTTATCTTCCTACTGACAGGCAGGCTTGTCTGGTTACAGTATATAAAGCTACCTGAAGAAAATTACAGGTGTTCTATCCCAGCTTAGTGCAGCTACAGGCCATTAGTATGTCTGGAAGGCCAAGAAGGAGAGGCAGACAGTCACAAGCCAATAAGAGAGGGCAAGCAGGCTCTGTGTCTAGTGCTGGTCGTGGAGACGGTGCATCCTCATCAGCCCGTGGCCATGGGACACGCTTGGCCTTTTTTTCGGCAGCTGGCCGTGTTGAGCCGCAACATGCAGAAAACTTGGTCGAGTGGATGACCAAGCCGTCCTCATCCTCCTCATCCTCTCTCACCCATGCCCAGGGTGCTTTGTCTGGCAAAGCAGCGGCCTCTTCCCTCAGCTCAATGTCATCAGTGACTCCTTCCCTAGCTCCACCATGTCCTCATGAGGATTCCCTCGAACTGTTTGACCACAGTGTTGGGTACATGCTCCAGGAGGATGCCCAGCGTTTGGAAGGCTCTGATGATGATACTGAGCTCGATGAAGGCAGTAACATGAGCACGGACAGAGGGGGTGCCCAAGAAGGACAGCAATCTGGCAGTCATGCTCCCCCTGCTGCAGCATACTGCCAGGTTTGCTCCAGTGATGAGGAGGGAGGGGATGATGAGGTCACTGACTCAACGTGGGTGCCTGATAGGAGAGAGGAGGAGGAAGAGGAGGCGGCACATCACCAACGAGGCAGGATGCCCTCCAGGGGCCAGCCTAAGGGCAGCACATTGACTGCATCACACCCCAAAGCTCCACATGTGCAGGGCGCTGCAGTCTCTGCGCGTTATTCAAAAAGTTCTTTGGTGTGGGCCTTTTTTGAGACGAGTGCATCAGATCGCACCGCTGCTATTTGCAACATATCTCTCAAGCGTATCTCGCGTGGCCAAAACATCTCCCGCTTGGGTACCACATGCTTGACCAGACATATGTTGACCTGCCATGCAGTTCATTGGCAAGCATATCTAAAAGACCCACACCAAAGAACAAAGAGGATCTCTCCTTGCTCCTCATCAGCTGAGATTTCCAACCCCACTAGACCTTCAGTCCTCTCTGAGACCTGCAGTGAGAGGAATGAAGGTGTAGAATTAGGTGTGTCACAGCCAAGTACTTGTGGGCAATCTGCTTTTGGTACACCGACGCCAGATTGTACCAGGCAAATTTCCCTGCCCCAGCTGCTGCACCGCCGAAAGAAGTTTGCTCCCAGCCATCCACATGCCCAGCGGTTGAATGCTAGCTTGGCAAAATTGCTAGCACTTCAACTGCTGCCTTTTCAGTTGGTAGACTCTGCCCCCTTCCGTGAGTTTGTGGAATGTGCGGTTCCTCAGTGGCAGGTACCCAAACGCCACTTTTTCTCACGGAAGGCGATTCCAGCTCTCTACCGGCATGTGGAAGGCAATGTCCATGCCTCGCTGGACAGGGCGGTCAGCGGTAAGGTGCATATTACCGCTGACTCATGGTCCAGCAGGCATGGACAGGGACGTTACTTAAGTTTCACGGCGCATTGGGTGACTCTGCTGGCAGCTGGGAAGGATGCAGGACAAGGTGCAGTAGTGTTGGAGGTTGTTCCGCCACCACGCCTCCAAAATGCTGATTGTGACACACCTCTCTCCTCCACCCCCTCCTCTTCTTCTTCCTCCATGGCCTCTTCCTCGGAACCAGCGGTGCTCCGTAGGCGTTCAAGGGGCTACGCAAGTACGCAGGCCAAAAGATGCCATGCGGTGCTTGAGCTGGTGTGCTTGGGGGACAGGAGCCACACTGGGGCAGAGGTTCTGTCAGCTCTGCAGGGGCAGGTTCAGAGGTGGTTGACGCCACGCCAACTTAAGGCAGGAATGGTGGTTTGCGACAATGGCACCAACCTCCTCTCTGCCCTCCGACAGGGACAACTGACCCATGTGCCCTGTTTGGCTCACGTCCTTAACTTGGTGGTGCAGCGGTTCTTGGGCAGGTACCCGGGCTTACAGGATGTCCTGAGGCAGGCCAGGAAAGTCTGTGTGCATTTCCGCCGGTCATATAATGCCAGTGCTCGGCTGACGGACCTCCAAAAGGAGTTTAACCTGCCCAAGAACCACCTAATCTGTGACATGCCCACCAGGTGGAACTCGACATTGGCCATGCTGCAGCGGCTGCACACGCAGCAGAGGGCCATCAATGAGTACCTGTGCGACTATGGCACCAGGACAGGGTCAGGGGACCTTGGTTTTTTTTCCCCACGCCAGTGGGCCATGATCAGGGATGCATGCACTGTCCTGTCACCATTCGAGGAGGCCACGAGGATGGTGAGCACTGACAGTGCATGCATCAGTGACACTGTCCCCCTTGTCCACCTGTTGGAGCACACGCTGCGTGGAATAATGGACAGGGCACTTGAGGCAGAACAGAGGCAGGAAGAGGAGGACTTCCTTAGCTCTCAAGGCCCCCTTTATCCAGACAGTGTTCCTGCGTGCCCGCCGATCACACAGGAAGAGGACGAGGAGGAGGAGGAGGAGGAAGATTGTGTCAGTATGGAGGTGGAGCCTGGCACTCAGCATCAGCAGTCTTTAAGGGATCAGTCCCAAGGAACACATGGACTTGTACGTGGCTGGGAGGAGGTGGCTGCGGACGTTGTTGTCCTTAGTGACCCAGAGGACTCCGGACCGAATGCCTCAGCAAACCTACGCTGCATGGCCTCCCTGATCCTGCAAAGCCTGCGTAAGGATCCTCGTATTCGTGGTATCAAGGAGAAGGACCAATACTGGCTGGCAACCCTCCTTGATCCACGTTACAAGGGTAAGGTTGCGGACCTTATCTTGCCATCGCAGAGGGAGCAGAGGATGAAACATCTTCGGGAGGCCTTGCAGAAAGGTCTGTGCAACGCGTTCCCAGAGACTGGGAGGTTACAAACTCCTGTTTCTGGACAACGTGTTGCTGAGGCTTCGGTCAGTCAAAGAAGGAGCGGTGGAGAAGGTGGCCGTCTGACCGATGCGTTCAGACAATTTTTTGGTCCGCAGCCCCAAGGTATGATCGGTTCCAGCAACCATCGCCAGCGTCTGTTTTACATGGTGCAGGAATACCTAGGGGCAAGATCAGACTTGGACACCTTTCCCACCGAAAATCCTCTGGGTTACTGGGTCTTGAGGATGGATCACTGGCCAGAGCTTGCACAGTATGCAATTGAGCTACTGGCCTGTCCTGCATCCAGCGTTCTTTCGGAACGCACATTCAGTGCTGCTGGAGGCGTGGTAACCGATCACAGGGTGCGTCTGTCCACTGACTCGGTCGATCGGCTGACCTTCATAAAAATGAATCAGTCTTGGATCACCACCAGCTACCAAGCACCTGATGCTGATGTAACTGAATAATTTTTTTCAGATCCCTTCAAAGACTGCCTATGCTGATGCTGAGTGACTATCCCTGAGTAATTATCCTCTTCCTCCTCAATCATCACGCTGATAGCTTGTAAGAACATTTTTGGTTCTGGGCGCCACCACCAGTGCCTAAGGCACAATTTTTCAGCCCCTGTATAACAGGGGCGTGTAATTACAATTTTTGATGTAATACTTTGCAGCAGGGCTCGTTCCTGCATTCCAACTAGAGTGTCTGTGAGGGGTTGCAGTGTTGTGGCACCAGCACCAGTGCCTAAGGCCCAATTTTTCTGCCCCTGTCTAACAGGGGCGTGTAATTACAATTTTTGATGCAATACTTTGCAGCAGGGCTCGTTCCTGCGTTCCAACTAGAGTGTCTGTGAGGGGTTGCAGTGTTGTGGCACCAGCACCAGTGCCTAAGGCCCAATTTTTCTGCCCCTGTCTAACAGGGGCGTGTAATTACAATTTTTGATGCAATACTTTGCAGCAGGGCTCGTTCCTGCGTTCCAACTAGAGTGTCTGTGAGGGGTTGCAGTGTTGTGGCACCAGCACCAGTGCCTAAGGCCCAATTTTTCTGCCCCTGTCTAACAGGGGCGTGTAATTACAATTTTTGATGCAATACTTTGCAGCAGGGCTCGTTCCTGCGTTCCAACTAGAGTGTCTGTGAGGGGTTGCAGTGTTGTGGCACCAGCACCAGTGCCTAAGGCCTAATTTTTCAGCTCCTGTTCAACAGGGGCATGTAATTACAATTCTTGATCTAATATTTCACAGCAGGGCCCTGTGAGGGCTTACAGTGTTTTGGCCACAGCAACACCTAAGGCCCAAATTTCTGCTGAGTATATAGGGCAGGACCCTACTTTCAAACATCTAACTTACAAACGACTCCTACTTGCAAACGGAAGGAGACAACAGGAAGTGAGATGAAATCTACCCCTAGGAAGGGAAATTCTCTCATGTAAGAGTTAATATGGGAAAACAATTTCTCCTTTCCACTAATGCTTTCCAATCCTTGTTCCACAAAAAAACCCAAATTTTCAAAAAACATTTTTCATTGGGACAAAAAAGTGAGGTGAAATCTTCTGAAGAGGAGGAAAGACGCAAAACAAATGTCACAGGGGTGATAACCCTTCCCTATGTTTTCCAAAAAGCTTAGAAAAGATTTTTTGGCTGGAGCTAAACACGTTAAAAATGTTCAAAATTACAAACAGATTCTACTTAACAACAAACCTACAGTCCCTGTCTTGTTTGCACCGCCTGTATACTGCTGTTCAGAGTATATAGGGACCTTTCCTTATTTTAATTTGGGTGCGGGGTTCCCCTTAATATCCATACAAGACCCAAAGGGCCTGGTAATGGACTGGGGGGTACCCATGCCGTTTGTCTCACTGATTTTCATCCATATTGCCAGGACCCGACATGACATTAAACCCGCAAGCAGTTTTAAATGAGATTTTTTCCTTTAAAAATGACATTTGGTGCAGGGACTGTTCTAAACATGGGAAACACGCGTCACTTTACAGGCATACTATAGACACCCCCCAGGTACGATATTTAAAGGAATATTTCACTTTTTTTTTTTTTACTTTAAGCATCATTAAAATCACTGCTCCCGAAAAAACGGCCGTTTTTAAAAGTTTTTTTTGCATTGATACATGTCCCCTGGGGTAGGACCCGGGTCCCCACACCCTTTTTAGGACAATACCATGCAAATTAGCCTTTAAAATGAGCACTTTTGATTTCGAACGTTCGAGTCCCATAGACGTCAATGGGGTTCTAACGTTCGTGCGAACTTGCGGTCCGTTCGCGGGTTCTGGTGCGAACCGAACCGGGGGGTGTTCGGCTCATCCCTATTGACAACGTTGTCATTGGATAGTTAATGGTGGAGGTTATTGATTTTAGACCTTATGTAGTCAATTACTGTGTATTTATACATACAATAAATTTCTATTTTGTTGTAATTCATTAGTTATTTTTTCAGACACTATATCTCCGTGGTTCTATATGTGGTATATTTTCTACGCCTTTTCTCCTTTTGGAGAAGATGATTGTCTGTTCTTTTTCATTGTTTAGTTTGGTTTCCAGACCCATTTTTCCTTTTACCAACATATACTACCCTAGCCTGTCCATATACTGCCCTAGCCTGCCCCTATACCACCCTAGCCTGTCCCTATACTGCCCTAGCTTCCCCCTATACTGCCCTAGCCTGCCCCTATACTACCCTAGCCTGCCCCTAAACTACCCTAGCTTGCCCCTATACTACCCTAGCCTGTCCATATACTACCCTAGACTGCCCCTATACTGCCCTAGCCTGTGCATATACTACCCTAGCCTGTCCATATACTGCCCTAGCCTGCCCCTATACTACCCCAGCATGTCCCTTTACTTCCCTAGTCTACCCCTATACTGCCCTAGACTGCCCACATACTGCCCTAGCCTGTCCATATACTGCCCTAGCCTGTCCCTATACTACTCTAGCCTGTCCATATACTACCCTAGCCTTTCCCTATACTGCCCTAACCTACCCATATACTGCCCTAGCCTGTCTATATACTACCCTATTTTCTTTTGTATGGAAGTTTCAGTTTAAATTAATGTTCAGCCTCTTCGCACCATCTAAACTAAGGAATGTCAGGCAGGGGAGGAGTAGAGAAGATAGCATTATTTTTATTATTTTGATTGTCCTGGAATTGTTATCTAGTTAATTATTCTAACTATAAAATTTCATATAATTTTTCTTTCCATCAACATCATCCCTTTAAACTAATTAAGAATTATTCTTTTTTTTCAGATCACTCATAGCTTTGAAGATCATGGCTTCAAAGTCTTGTTAATTTGGATCCCTTTGGGTTCCACATTTCCATCCTTTATTAACATTGTCCTTTGAGTTTCCTGGTTTTTTATAGGCTATTGAATTGTTTTAAATAGATGGCCAGGCAAACAAACAAACCCATTACTCGGGCTGAACAATAATTATCCCCACATGCTCCAGCCAATAACAGACAACGGGTCTGCGGAGAATAATCGCTAAAAGCACAAATAACAAGAAAAAAAAAACATAGTTAGGCATAAAAATGAGACAGTCAATCCTCATACACCGTTGGGGTCCCCATCTCTTTCCTGGAGTGAAAATCATATTTTTAGATTCAGGACATTAAAAATATTCTATGAAAATATAAGTAAATATAAATTAGGAATTTAAAAGCAAAAAAAAATGCGTAGCTCGCCAGTCATTTTAGCCATTCTAAAAAGAAAAGAAAAATAGCTGTCTTTTTTCTCAGTGTGCCCTGCAATGTACACAATATGGGTAAAAGTTAGTAACCACCTAAAGATTACTACTGTGCAAGCTTGTTGGACATCCCATTACGCAACCATGGGTATTAACCACTTAACCAGTTGCCGACCGCCGCACACAGATGTACGTCGACAGGGCGGCACGGGCAGGCAAAAGGGCTTACCTGTACGTCCCTGCCTGCCCGCGGGTGGGGGGTCCGATCGGACCCCCCCCCCCCGGTGCCTGCGGCGGTCGGCAAATCTTCCCCGGCGATCGGTGGTGAGGGGGAGGCCATCCATTCGTGGCCCCCCCTCGCGATCGCTCCCAGCCAATGGGATCATTTCCCTGCCTCTGTATTGTACACAGAGGCAGAGGAAATGATGTCATCTCTCCTCAGCTCGGTATTTTCCGTTCCGGGCCGAGGAGAGAAGACATGTGAGTGAGTGCACAACACACACACAACACAGTAGAACATGCCAGGCATACAAAACACCCCGATCCCCCCCCCCCGATCACCCCCCGATCCCCCCCCAATCACCCCCCCCCCCCCTGTCACAAACTGACACCAAGCAGGTTTTTTTTTTTTGTTTTTTTTTCCTGATTACTGCATAGTGTCAGTTTGTGACAGTTACAGTGTTGGGACAGTTAGTATTACCCCCCTTTAGGTCTAGGGTACCCCACTAACCCCCCCTAATAAAGTTTTAACCCCTTGATCACCCCCCGTCACCAGTGTCACTAAGCGATCATTTTTCTGATCGCTGTATTAGTGTCGCTGGTGACGCTAGTTAGGGACGTAAATATTGAGGTTCGCCGTCAGCGTTTTATAGCGACAGGGACCCCCATATACTACCTAATAAATGTTTTAACCCCTTGATTGACCCCTAGTTAACCCTTTCACCACTGATCACCATATAACTGTTACGGGTGACGCTGGTTAGTTTGTTTATTTTTTATAGTGTCAGGGCACCCGCCGTTTATTACCGAATAAAGGTTTAGCCCCCTGATCGCCCGGCGGTGATATGCGTCGCCCCAGGCAGCGTCAGATTAGCGGCAGTACCGCTAACACCCACGCACGCATCATACGCCTCCCTAGTATCTGTACGGATCAATATCTGATCCAATCAGATCTATACTAGCGTCCCCAGCAGTTTAGGGTTCCCAAAAATGCAGTGTTAGCGGGATCAGCCCAGATACCTGCTAGCACCTGCGTTTTTCCCCTCCGCCCAGCCCAGCCCACCCAAGTGCAGTATCGATCGATCACTGTCACTTACAAAACACTAAACGCATAACTGAAGTGTTCGGAGTCAGGCCTGATCCCTGCGATCGCTAACAGTTTTCTTGGTAGCGTTTTGGTGAACTGGCAAGCACCAGCCCCAGGCAGCGTCAGGTTAGCGCCAGTACCGCTAACACCCACGCACGCACCGTACACCTCCCTTAGTGGTATAGTATCTGATCGGATCAATATCTGATCCGATCAGATCTATACTAGCGTCCCCAGCAGTTTAGGGTTCCCAAAAACGCAGTGTTAGCGGGATCAGCCCAGATACCTGCTAGCACCTGCGTTTTGCCCCTCCGCCCGGCCCAGCCCAGCCCACCCAAGTGCAGTATCGATCGATCACTGTCACTTACAGAACACTAAACGCATAACTGCAGCGTTCGCAGAGTCAGGCCTGATCCCTGCGATCGCTAACAGTTTTTTTGGTAGCGTTTTGGTGAACTGGCAAGCACCAGCGGCCTAGTACACCCCGGTCGTAGTCAAACCAGCACTGCAGTAACACTTGGTGACGTGGCGAGTCCCATAAGTGCAGTTCAAGCTGGTGAGGTGGCAAGCACAAGTAGTGTCCCGCTGCCACCAAAAAGACAAACACAGGCCCGTCGTGCCCATAGTGCCCTTCCTGCTGCATTCGCCAATCCTAATTGGGAACCCACCGCTTCTGCAGCGCCCGTACTTCCCCCATTCACATCCCCAACCAAATGCAGTCGGCTGCATGAGAGGCATTTTCTTTATGTCCTCCCGAGTACCCCTACCCAACGAACCCCCCCAAAAAAGATGTTGTGTCTGCAGCAAGCGCGAATATAGGCGTGACACCCGCTATTATTGTCCCTCCTGTCCTGACAATCCTGGTCTTTGCATTGGTGAATGTTTTGAGCGCTACCATTCACTAGTTGAGTATTAGCGTAGGGTACAGCATTGCACAGACTAGGCACACTTTCACAGGGTCTCCCAAGATGCCATCGCATTTTGAGAGACCCGAACCTGGAACCGGTTACAGTTATAAAAGTTACAGTTACAAAAAAAAGTGTAAAAAAAAAAACACATACAAAAATATAAAATAAAAAAAAATAGTTGTCGTTTTATTGTTCTCTCTCTCTCTATTCTTTCTCTCTATTGTTCTGCTCTTTTTTACTGTATTCTATTCTGCAAGGTTTTATTGTTGTTATGTTTTATCATGTTTGCTTTTCAGGTATGCAATTTTTTATACTTTACCGTTTACTGTGCTTTATTGTTAACCATTTTTTTGTCTTCAGGTACGCCATTCACGACTTTGAGTGGTTATACCAGAATGATGCCTGCAGGTTTAGGTATCATCTTGGTATCATTCTTTTCAGCCAGCGGTCGGCTTTCATGTAAAAGCAATCCTAGCAGCTAATTAGCCTCTAGACTGCTTTTACAAGCCGTGGGAGGGAATGCCCCCCCCCCCAACGTCTTCCGTGTTTTTCTCTGGCTCTCCTGTCTCAACAGGGAACCTGAAAATGCTGCCGGTGATTCAGCCAGCTGACCATAGAGCTGATCAGAGACCAGAGTGGCTCCAAACATCTCTATGGCCTAAGAAACCGGAAGCTACGAGCATTTTATGACTTAGATTTCGCCGGATGTAAACAGCGCCATTGGGAAATTGGGAAAGCAGTTTATCACACTGATCTTGGTGTGGTCTGATGCTTTGAGGGCAGAGGAGAAATCTAGGGTCTAATAGACCCCAATTTTTTCAAAAAAGAGTACCTGTCACTACCTATTGCTATGATAGGGGATATTTACATTCCCTGAGATAACAATAAAAATGATTTAAAAAAAAAATGAAAGGAACAGTTTAAAAATAAGATAAAAAAAAATAAGAATAATAAAGAAAAAAAAAAAAGCACCCCTGTCCCCCCTGCTCTCGCGCTAAGGCGAACGCAAGCGTCGGTCTGGCGTCAAATGTAAACAGCAATTGCACCATGCATGTGAGGTATCACCGCGAACGTCAGATCGAGGGCAGTAATTTTAGCAGTAGACCTCCTCTGTAAATCTAAAGTGGTAACCTGTAAAGGCTTTTAAAGGCTTTTAAAAATGTATTTAGTTTGTCGCCACTGCACGTTTGTGCGCAATTTTAAAGCATGTCATGTTTGGTATCCATGTACTCGGCCTAAGATCATCTTTTTTACTTCATCAAACATTTGGGCAATATAGTGTGTTTTAGTGCATTAAAATTTAAAAAAGTGTGTTTTTTCCCCAAAAAATGCGTTGAAAAATTGCTGCGCAAATACTGTGTGAAAAAAAAAATGAAACACCCACCATTTTAATCTTTAGGGCATTTGCTTTAAAAAAATATATAATGTTTGGGGGTTCAAAGTAATTTTCTTGCAAAAAAAAATTATTTTTTTATGTAATCAAAAAGTGTCAGAAAGGGCTTTGTCTTCAAGTGGTTAGAAGAGTGGGTGATGTGTGACATAAGCTTCTAAATGTTGTGCATAAAATGCCAGGACAGTTCAAAACCCCTCCAAATGACCCCATTTTGGAAAGTAGACACCCCAAGCTATTTGCTGAGAGGCATGTCGAGTCCATGGAATATTTTATATTGTGACACAAGTTGCGGGAAAGAGACAATTTTTTATTTTTTTTATTTTTTTTTGCGCAAAGTTGTCACTAAATGATATATTGCTCAAACATGCCATGGGAATATGTGAAATTACACCCCAAAATACATTCTGTTGCTTCTCCTGAGTACGGGGATACCACATGTGTGAGACTTTTTGGGAGCCTAGCCGCGTACGGGACCCCGAAAACCAAGCACCGCCTTCAGGCTTTCTAAGGCCGTAAATTTTTGATTTCACTCTTCACTGCCTATCACAGTTTCGGAGGCCATGGAATGCCCAGGTGGCAAACCCCCCCCCCCCCCCAAATGACCCCATTTTGGAAAGTAAACACCCCAAGCTATTTGCTGAGAGGTATAGTGAGTATTTTGCAGACCTCACTTTTTGTCACAAAGTTTTGAAAATGGAAAAAAGAAAAAAAAAATTTTTTTTCTCGTCTTTCTTTATTTTCAAAAACAAATGAGAGCTGCAAAATACTCACCATGCCTCTCAGCAAATAGCTTGGGGTGTCCACTTTCCAAAATGGGGTCATTTGGGGGAGTTTTATGCCATCTGGGCATTTTATGGCCTTCAAAACTGTGATAGGTAGTGAGGAGTAAAATCAAAAATGTACGCCCTTAGAAATCCAGAAGGCAGTGATTGGTTTTCGCGGCCCCGTACGCGGCTAGGCTCCCAAAAAGTCCCACACATGTGGTATCCCCATACTCAGGAGAAGCAGCTAAATGTATTTTGGGGTGCAATTCCACATATGCCCATGGCCTGTGTGAGCAATATATCATTTAGTGACAACTTTTTGTAATTTTTTTTTTTTTTTTTTTTTTTTTAGTCATTATTCAATCACTTGGGACAAAAAAAATGAATATTCAATGGGCTCAACATGCCTCTCAGCAATTTCCTTGGGGTGTCTACTTTCCAAAATGGGGTCATTTGTGGGGGTTGTGTACTGCCCTGCCATTTTAGCACCTCAAGAAATGACATAGGCAGTCATAAATTAAAGGCTGTGTAAATTCCAGAAAATGTACCCTAGTTTGTAGGCGCTATAACTTTTGCGCAAACCAATAAATATACACTTATTGACATTTTTTTTACCAAAGACATGTGGCCGAATACATTTTGGCCTAAATGTATGACTAAAATTGAGTTTATTGGATTTTTTTTAGAACAAAAAGTAGAAAATATCATTTTTTTTCAAAATTTTCGGTCTTTTTCCGTGTATAGCGCAAAAAATAAAAACGGCAGAGGTGATCAAATACCATCAAATAAAGCTCTATTTGTGGGAAGAAAAGGACGCAAATTTCGTTTGGGTACAGCATTGCATGACCGCGCAATTAGCAGTTAAAGCGACGCAGTGCCAAATTGTAAAAAGTGCTCTGACCGGAAAGGGGGTAAATCCTTCCGGGGCTGAAGTGGTTAAGGACCGAGCTTCTTTCTGAGATTTGTTGTTTACAAGTTAAAAACTGTTTTTTTTTGCTAGAAAATTACTTATAACCCCCAAACATTATAGATTTTTTTTTCTCTAACACCCTAGAGAATAAAATGGCGGTCGTTGCAATACTTTCTGTCACAGCGGTCTTACAAGCAGTCTATGTAAACAAGACAGATCCCTATTCTGACAGGGAAGTACACTGAGATCTTCTGTTCCTTGAATCAGGAACAGCGGTCTGTGTATTCTTCCTGTCAGTCCATCCCCCACACAGTTAGAAAGCACTCATAGGAAACACAGTTGACCCTTTAATTGCCCCTGATGTTAACCCCTTCCCTGCCAGTGTATTTTTTTTAGCACTGATCACTGTATTAGTGTTACTGGTCCCCAAAAAGTGTCACTTAGGGTCAGATTTGTCCGCCGTAATGTCGTTGTCCTGCTAAAAATCGCTATGCGCTGCCATTACCAGTAAAAACAATAAAAAAAAAATCCCTAAATCTATCCCATAGTTTGTAGACGCTATAACTTTTGCGCAAACCAATCAATATACGCTTATTGGGATTTTTTTTTACCAAAAATATGTTTAAGAATACATTTTGGACTAAATTGAAAAAAAAAAAATCCCTAAATCTATCCCATAGTTTGTAGACGCTATACGGAAAATAACAAAGAACAACGGAAAAAAAAAAAGAAAGTAGCGCGGTCATAACGTTTGAAAAAATGTCATATCTTACACACTTAAAAAATAACAGTTTGCAAAGTTGTAAAGTACTGGATATCTACATCCTCACTTCCTGTCTAAATGTTTTCAGTTTTGAATAAAGTACTAGGGAATATTTAACCACTTCAATACCGGGCACTTATACACCTTCCTGCCCAGACCAATTTTCAGCTTTCAGCACTGTCGCAGTTTGAATGACAATTGCGCGGTCATCCATCACTGTACCCAAACTAAATTTTTATCATTTTGTTCCCACAAATAGAGTTTTCTTTTGGTGGTATTTGATCACCTCTGCGGTTTTTATTTTCTGCTAAACAAATAAAAAAAGACCGAAAATTTGGAGAAAAAAAAAAGTTTTGCTTTTGTTTCTGTTAAAAATTTTTGTAAATAAGTAAGTTTTCTCTTTCAATGATGGGCACTGATAAGGCAGCACTGACAGGCACTGATAAGGCGGCACCGATAAGGTGGCACCAATGAGCAGGCACTGACGATGGGCACTGGTGGGCACTGGTAGGCGGCACAGATTGGTGGCATTGATATGCAGCACTGATGGGCATTGATAGGCAGCACTGATGGGCACTCATCAGTGGCACTGGTGGGCACTGATAGGCGACACTGATGGGTACTAAAAGGCTGCAAAGATGGGTTCTCATGGGTGGCACTGATAGGTGGCACTGATGGGCACTGATAGGCAGCACTGCTGGCCACTGATGGGCACTTCCGGGGCTAAAGTGGTTAAGAAGCTAAGGCTCCATCTATTGATATGCAAATTAACCAGTCGTACTAATTTATGAGCTAAACAGAGCTCTTTACAGGAGGCTTTGGTTAGGGGTTTAGGACTTTTGAACAAACATGTGGGCAGACAAAGGACACATTTTTTATTGTTTTTTTTATAATTAACAATTTTATAAATGTTTAAATTGTTCATAAAAGAGAGAAAAACAAAAGTAACAGACGATAGGAGGTTCACAGGGCTATCCTCATACAATTAAACAGCAAACTGAAAATCAAGGGGACAAAAGTAATACAACCATTATAGTAATAGCAAACTCACTCAAGCGTCAAGAGTATGTCGAGGCATTGAATCATCAGACTACATAAACACCTTCAAGAGGAATCGCTACAAAATTATCTCCAACAAAAAATGAAAAACATGCTATAAGCCATGAGTTCTTACTTTAAAATCAAAAGCAGCTATTTTCAGAAGGACCTCTTAGGCTTCCCATCATAAACATAAGGAGAAAAACAACAAGGAGCAAAGAAAAGAAACAGAGGAAAAAATAAGTTCCAGGCTCTCCCAGGGACAGAGGACACTGATTAAGAGGCTAGAAAAATCGGTGGCAACGGGACTATCAAGGGGGGGTCCTGCCATAAGTGCCAAAGCTCCCAAACTGCCCTATGAACCTCCACTTTGTCAGGAAGACGTGCGGTAAGAGATTCCATAAGTTCCACGTCCTTGATCCTAGCATAGAATTCCACCGAGGAAGGTGGAGACTGTTTTTTTCCAATGACGGTCCACTAAACATCTGGCTGCCGTAAGGATATGATGCGCCAGTTTCTTAGCAAGTCTAGGCAACCTCGGTGGCAGTAGACCTAATTTAAAAAAAAAAAAAACACAGTTTTTAATTTCGGGAGACAAAAGAGCAACATGTGTGCTGGAAGCTGGAGGACTTTGGAGAGAGCATTTGGACTCTGAGCAAAGAACCATGAAGAAGATTCCATCTTGATTCCAAGTTGAGTAGCTGTTTAGGAAATGTATTGCATACTGTACATATTGTACATGCTTGTTTGCTAGCAAGATAGTCAGTTTGTGCATGTTGTAGGCATATTTGGTTATACTTTGCATGCTATGACTTGTGTTTCCTGCAGTTGTATGCACAGCTTTTCTGTTTAGTAAAAGTATTAATACATTTCAGAGGTCCAAGGCCTCATACACACGATCGGATTGTTCGCCAACAAAACTGTGGAATTCTGTCCGAAGGGCGTTGGCCCAAACATGTCTTGCATACACACGGCCACACAATTGATGGCCAACAATTACGAACGTAGTGACGTACTACGTTGTTTTTAAGCTCTTTAGAGCCACCCTTTGGGCTCCTTCTGCTAATTTTGTGTTAGTAGAAGTTTGGGGAGTGTTGATTCGCGCTTTTCATTTCGCGCTTTTCATTTTGCCCTTTTCATTTCGCACTTTTCATTTTGCGCTTTTCAGTTTGTTTCCGAACGGCCTTTTGTCAACCAGACATGTTGCGGAATCGGAGGAGATAACGGGTTATTTATTATTGGCCTTGGAGTTATTGCTTTGACATTATTTTTTTGGTTGAATAATAATGATTTGATTTGTTATATTTTCTATATTTTGGATGCATAGAATGTACTTTTTGGTTAAGTCCTATTGGCAGATAGCATGTCTAATTTTATTTGTTTTCTTTTTTTCTTTTTTGTTTACAAACTTTTTATTATGTACATAAAGGTGGTACAAAATATTTGACATAAGTCCAGGAAATTGCAAAATATACTAAACATCGGAAAATATGGAATATAGTGATGTAAAAACATAGAATAATAATTTCTTATATTTAATACATATGGAAAACTAATAATCCGGCAGTGATTTAAGTGTGCATTTAGTGTTTTCTGGATGGTATTTATTGAAGGTGGATTTTCTAAATGAGGTTTAAAAGGTGGTCAGAGTAAATGAACCAGAATAATACTTGGCTATGTGTTTTACTTCAAATGACAGTTTGGGAGTCGGCAGTTACATTTTATAAAATACAATGTAAAATTAACAAGGGACACCAACATAGTTGTATCTTTGATCTTAAAAACTACGGGATAATGGTGCTGTGGTAACTTGCCCAAATAATAAAAAAAAAACAAAAAACATAATAATATTATTCTTGATATCACTAGAAAAAAAAAAAGCCTTTGAAAATTTGTTTGCAATAACTCCATCAGTATCACCAGCAAAGTAGCTTTATTATTATCCAATTAAAGAAGAAGAGAATTGTGCGCTGCATGTCGAGATTTCATAATTTGCACGTCACGAATGTTAATTCTCCATTATGAACGCTAGTTTACAAGACCGACCGCTTCCGGCTCGTCCTTGCTTCCGAGCATGCGTGTTTGTACTTTGGACTTTTGTGCGACGGACTTGTGTGCACACGCTCGGAAAATCCGACAACAGACATTTGTCTGCGGAAAATTTGAAAACCTGCCAGCCAACATTTGTTGGCAGAAAGTCTGACAACCATTGTCCGATGGAGCGTATACACACGGTCGGATTTACTGGCAACAGCCTGTCATCGAACATTCCCCGTCGGAAAGTCCGATCGCGTGTACGAGGCTTAAGCTTCCTTGGCTTATACCGCAAAGAACCTTTTAATAGACACCAAGCAAAACAGGTGGCTTCAAGTCCACCTCTGCATTGGTTTTAAAGGGAAGCAGTTGTTTAATCCAGCATGCGCAAAGCACAGATTCGCTTTTATTTATTGTAGCAACACTTGGAAGAAATCCGAAAACACGTGACTGACAAGCCGCATTCCTTATACTCCTTTCAGGGCTCCTTCATTAATTTTGACTGGAGCGTGCTTTTATTGTAATTGTGTGTCATTGACTTTCCCATAAAAATACAGTAGCATGAGTCCAATTATTCACAGATTAAGTACAAATCATCTTAGCAAATATTTTCTGGCGAGCCTAGAAATGTAATCACAAATACAAAGCACGGGTCATCATTTTCAAGGTTACACATTTAAATGCAGACTAAAGACTCCACTTTACAAGCGTGTTATGCTGCCCTCTACTCATAAGTCAACTTAGGAGGATTTAAAGGTATTTAAAAAATGCTTTCTATTATAAATAACATAAGAAATAACAAAGAACAACGAAAAAAAAAAAAAGAAAGTAGCGCGATCATAACGTTTGAAAAAAATGTCATATCTTACACACTTATAAAATAACGGTTTGCAAAGTTGTAAAGTACTGTATATCTACATCCTCACTTTCTGTCTAAATGTTTTTAGTTTTGAATAAAGTACTAGGGAATATTTAAAATAGCGGTCAATTTTTTGTAATGTTGTTCGCTGGTCTCCCCTAAAATGAGCATGAAGGAGACGTGAATTACATCACTTCTGGGTTCGGGTGTTACTTTCCACAGCTGCTGTGGCCGAGGAAGAAGCTAATTGGGAGTAATCTGCACTCCATTAGCTTCAGTAGAAGGCAAGTGAGACATCAGGGGTGGAGTAGGCCTCTGATGTCTCATTAAAGAGAACCTATCAAAATTTAGGTTCCCTATGTGATAAAAAAATAAAGTTAAAGTGGTTGTAAACCTCAGACATGAAATACACTAATATTGTCAAAAGTATTGGGACGCCTGCCTTTACACGCACATGAACTTTAATGGCATCCCACTCTTAGTCCGTAGGGTTCAATATTGCGTTGGCCCACCCTTTGCAGCTATACCAGCTTCAAATCTAATGGGAAGGCTGTCCACAAGGTTTAGGAGTGTGTCTATGGGAATGTTTGACCATTCTTCCAGAAGCCCATTCGTGAGTTCAAGCACTGATGTTGGACGAGAAGGCCTGACTTGCAGTCTCCACTCTATTTTATCCCAAAGGTGTTTTATCGGGTTGAGGTTAGGACTCTGTGCAGGCCAGTCAAGTTCCTCCACCCTAAACTCGTTCATCCGTGTCTTTATGAACCTTGCTTTGTGCACTGGTGCGAAGTCATGTTGGAACAGGAAGGGGCCATCCCCAAACTGTTCCCACAAAGTTGGGAGCATGAAATTGTCCAAAATGTCTTGGTATGCTGACACCTTAAGAGTTCCCTTCACTGGAACTAAGGGGCCAAGCCCAACCCCTGAAAAACAACCCCACTCCATAATCCCCCCTCCACCAAATGATTTGGACCAGTGCACAAAGCAAGGTCCATAAAGACATGGATGAGTGAGTTTGGGGTGGAGGAACTTGACTGGCCTGCACAGAGTCCTGAACTCAACCCGATAGAACACCTTTGGAATGAATTAGAGTGCAGACTGCTGGTGGGAACAGGTTTAGTTATTTATTTATTAGTGAAAATTGTTAAACTGCTGCGCTAATAGCCCATAGCATAAAAAAATGGAATTACCACCGTTTTTTTTCTCCAGGGTCTCTGTTTTCAGAAAATATGTAATGTTTGGGGGTTTTAACTAATCTTCAGGCCTAAAAATTATTATTTTTTAAAACATGTGTGTAAAAAAACTGCGAAATGGTACATGTAGTCTTTGTTAATTGTTAAAACATTGTGGGCACGTGTAACTAGCCGGTCTTGTTTGCTATGCAATTGCAAACTCACTAGCCAATAGTCAGTGGCGGAACTACCAGGGGCGCAGCAGTCGCACTTGCGACCGGGCCCTGACATTCCGCCACTGTCGGAGGCCCCAGCGGGGTTGCTAGTCCCATGGCTCTGAGCAGAGAGCGTATATCTCGTACAGCTCAGAGCTGACAGTTCTACCTGCTCCCCCCTCAGTCCTCACTCCCACCTTCCTCTTTCGCACAGGATGACACAGCCGATCTGCTCCTTCTTCCCCCTCCCCTCTCCTGTGTGTGCTTTGTGGGAAGTCAAGTGTGAAGTTAATGAGCTCACACCTCTCGCGGTACACATACGGGAGAGCGGTGGGGGGAGAAGAAGCAGATCGGTTGTGTCACCCCGTGCAAGAGAGAAGGGGGGGAAGGACAGAGGGGGGGGGGGCAGGTAGAACTGTCAGCTCTGAGCTGTATGAGAGATGCTCTCCACTCAGAGACGTGCTGAGGAGGTATGCAGCATTGATGAGCACTGATCGGCTGCACCGATAGGCAGTGCTGATAGGTGGTATTGAGGAGAAATGATCTGTGGCACAGATAGGCAGCGTGGCACTGATGGGCATTAATGAGCACTGATAGGCAGCATTGATGAGCACTGATAGGTGGCACTGATGGGCACTGATAGGTGGCACTGATAGGCAGCACTGATAGGTAGCATTGATGAGCAATGATCTGTGGCACGGATAGGCGGCGCGGCACTGATGGGGATTGAGCACTGATAGGCAGCATTGAGGAGCACTGATAGGTGGCACTGATGGGCACTGATAGGTGGCACTCATAGGCAGCACTAATAGGTGGCATTGATGATCAATGGTCTGTGGCACGGATAGGTGGCGCAGCACTGATGGGCATTGATGAGCACTAATATGCAGCATTGATGGGCACTGATAGGCGGCATTGATGAGCAATAATAGGTGTCACTGATAGGCGGCACTGATGGGCATTATTGAACACTGATAGGCAGCACTCATAGGCTTCACTGATGGTCACTGATAGGCAGCATTGATGGGCACTTACAGGTGGCACTGATAGGCATTGAGCACTGATAGGTGGCACTGATGAGCGCTGATGGGCAGCATTGATAAGCACTGATAGGTGGCACTGATGGGCACTGAAATGCGGCATTGATTAGCTCTGATAGGTGGCACTGATAGGCATCATTGATGGGCACTGATAGGCGGCACTGATGGGCATTGAGCACTGATAAGCAGCACTGATAGGTGGCACTGATGGACACTGGTAGGCGGCACTGATGAACGCCTATAGGCGGCATTGAGAGGCACTGATAGGCAGAATTGATGAGCACTGATAGGCAGTATTGATGAGCACTGATAGGCGGCACTGAAATGCAGCACTGATAGGCGGCATTGATGAGCACTGATAGGCGGCACTGAAATGCAGCACTGATAGGGGGTATTGATGGGCACTGATAGGTGGTACTGATAGGCAGCATTGATGAGCAACGATAGGCTGCACTGAAATGCAGCACTGATCGGCGGCACTGATAGGCAGCATTGATGGGCACTAATAGGACGCATTTATTAGCACTGATAGGCAGCACTGATTATCAGTGTAAACAATGTACTGACATTCTGGGCAGTTAACGCCTCTCCTTTCCTAAGACAGACACAGCATGGGAGGAAAGGGCTGCCGATACCCAGCAAGTCTGTTTACATGTGATCAGCTAATCACATGGTAAAGGGCCGCCGTGATAGCGCTGGATGAACATCCCAGGGGGCCTATGGGAGGCAGAGTTCTGGGAGGATATCCATGGACACCATCCCAAAATTGGAAGCCCGGGGGTCGGATGGAAGGGGGGGCCCATCATGGTTTGTTGCACCGGGCCCCCCCAAGGTTCTAGTTACACCCCATGCCAATAGGATTACAGCAAACTGCAGTTGACGCTGTGAATTGTCTCTCAGAGAACCCACTTTTGAATTTAGTAAAGACCTAAAGATTTATTTCTGAACTCCTGTACTTATATTACTGCAATCTCTCCTCTTCAGCGTCTGCTTTTTAATGAAATATTACTGTGAAGTGAACCAAAAATGTTTTTTAGCGTGCGGCTGAAATTACAGTGTGAGTTCCAGCTCTCAGTAGGATAATGCTCATACCCAGCATGCAAAAACAGGAGGATGTGCACACTACACCGCAAACTTTAGAAGTTTAATGTAAGTCAAGGCAAAAAATCAAAAAAATCAAAACAAAATCTGCTCTTGAATTAATGAGAACCAGATCATTTAAATTTACATTTTGTTTAAAAGTTTACAGGTGAATAAACTGAAGTTTCCTATAATTCATATACGATTATTAAAATGTATTTAACTGTGAAATCTTTATATTACATATAAATTAAAGGTGTATCAATGATATACAGTCAGGTCCATAAATATTGGGGATGCTGAATGTTCACTCCTGGCAAATACAGACCTACATGAATTAGGTTTCTTAAACTACCAAAAAGCAGCTATTGCTGGGCTTTCTCACTAGAAAGCCCAACATCTTATGCAAACTAACAGTCAGGTCCATAAATATTGGGACATCGTCAGAATTTGACTCTTTTTGGCTCTATACACCACCACAATGGATTTGAAATGAAACAAACAAGATGTGCTTTAACTGCAGACTTTCAGCTTTAATTTGAGGGTATTTACATCCAAATCAGGTGAACGGTGTAGGAATTACAACAGTTTGTATATGTGTCTCCCACTTTTTAAGGGACCAAAAGTAATGGGGCAATTGGCTGCTCAGCTGTTCCATGGCCAGGTGTGTGTTATTCCCTCATTATCCCATTTACAAGGAGCAGATAAAAGGTCCAGAGTTAATTTCAAGTGTGCTATTTGCATTCGGAATCTGTTGCTGTCAACTCTCAATATGAGATCCAAAGAGCTGTCTCTATCAGTGAAGCAAGCCATCATTAGGCTAAAAAAAAAACAAACCCATCAGAGAGATAGCAAAAACATTAGGTGTGGCCAAATCAACTGTTTGGAACATCCGTAAAAAGAAAGAACACACCAGTGAGCTCAGCAACACCAAAAGACCCGAAAGACCACGGAAAACAACTGTGGTGGATGAATGAAGAATTCTATCCCTGGTGAAGAAAACACCCTTCACAACAGTTGGTCAGATCAAGAACAGGAGGTAGGTGTATGTGTGTCAAAGTCAACAATCAAGAGAAGACTTCACCAGAGTGAATACAGAGGGTTCACCACAAGATGTAAACCATTGGTGAGCCTCAAAAACAGGAAGGCCAGATTAGAGTTTGCCAAACAACATCTAAAAAAGCCTTCACACTTCTGGAACAACATCCTATGGACAGATGAGATCAAGATCAACTTGTACCAGAGTGATGGGAAGAGAAGAGTATGGAGAAGGAAAGGAACTGCTCATGATCCAAAGCATACCACCTCATCAGTGAAGCATGGTGGTGGTAGTGTCATGGCCTGGGCATGTATGGCTGCCAATGGAACAGGTTCGCTTGTATTTATTGATGATGTGACTGCTGACAAAAGCAGCAGGATGAATTCTGAAGTGTTTCGGACAATATTATCTGCTCATATTCAGCAAAATGCTTCAGAACTCATTGGACGGCGCTTCACAGTGCAGATGGACAATGACCCGAAGCATACTGCGAAAGCAACCAAAGAGTTTTTTAAGGGAAAGAAGTGGAATGTTATGCAATGGCCAAGTCAATCACCTGACCTGAATCTGATTGAGCATGCATTTCACTTGCTGAAGACAAAACTGAAGGGAAAATGCCCCAAGAACAAGCAGGAACTGAAGACAGTTGCAGTAGAGGCCTGGCAGAGCATCACCAGGGATGAAACCCAGCGTCTGGTGATGTCTATGCATTCCAGACTTCAGGCTGTAATTGACTGCAAAGGATTTGCAACCAAGTATTAAAAAGTGAAAGTTTGATGGATGATTGTTAATCTGCCCCATTACCTTTTGGTCCCTTAAAAAGTGGGAGGCACATATACAAACTTGTAATTCCTACACCGTTCACCTGATTTGGATGTAAATACCCTCAAATTAAAGCTGAAAGTCTGCAGTTAAAGCACATCTTGTTCATTTCATTTCAAATCCATTGTGGTGGTGTATAGAGCCAAAAAGAGTCAAATTCTGACGATGTCCCAATATTTATGGACCTGACTGTTAGTTTGCATAAGATGTTGGGCTTTCTAGTGAGAAAACCCAGCAATAGCTGCTTTTTGGTAGTTTAAGAAACCTAATTCATGTAGGTCTGTATTTGCCAGGAGTGAACATTCAGCATCTTTGCAAAGGCAAAGATCAAAATAATTCTAGCCCTTGGACATTGTGAGTGTTTTATGTTATTAGAAACACCAGATAATCTATTGCTTCCAGTCTGATAGGACCTGTCTAATAGACATGTAGTGAGATGAAATCTGCATATATAATATTAGACTTGCCTTCCCTGGTGTGTATATAACTACAAACTGTGCATGTAAGCAAGGTTTTGAAAACACAAACACCCCTTAAGAGTCCATTCACACTTAAAAATCGTGTGATTTCCATTGCGACTTTACCGTGCAACTTGGTGTGACTTCAATGCGTTTTTTTTTTTGCAACTTTGTTACGACTTAAGCACCATATAGCCATACGGTGTGACCAAATCCCCATATTTTTTGAAAATGTTCAGGTGTTTTAAATAGCCTTGCAGGAGTTAAATGTCATTTTTTTGCATGTGTGCGCTGTAATATTTTGTTCTGTCTGTATGGTCTTATGGCTGCACCATCTTTAATGCATCTTTTTAGGGTGTGCCCCCCAAATCTTTGTTTGTTTGTTACGACTTTGACATTTGACCAATGTGATTGATTGGTTTGTATCCCTAGACATGTGCAGAGCGGAAAAATGTGTTTGGTTTCGATTTGTTTTTTTTTTAATTTCTAACGAATTCCAAATTTTCAGATCAATTCAAATTCGAATAAGTAAAAAAAAAAAAGATTGATCGATTTGACTTCTGTGTGACGAATAGCTGGTTGTTAAACGCGCTGGGAGGACAGCCGCCATGTCCTTAACAACTGATGACTCGTTAGCTGTCTGAATTCTGAAGGTAAAAAAAGAATGCCAGCAATGAAAAAAATGCCGAAGGGTCCCCCCCATGACAAATTTTAAAATAAAAATGGCGTGGGATCCCCCCCAAAATCCATACCAAACCCTTATCTGAGCATGCAGCCTGGTAGGCCAGGAAAGGGGGGAATAAGTAAGCGCCCCTCACCTGAACCATACCAGCCACATTCCCTCAACATGGTGGGGTGCTTTGCCCCCCCCCACAAGTGCACCACGTCCCCCATGTAGATAGGGACAAGGGCCTCTTCTCCACAACCCTGGCCGGTGGTTGTGGTGATCTGGTGGCGGGGGACTTATCGGAACAAGGGGGCCACCAGATCCCACCCCTCCAAAAAAGTGTAAAAAGTAAATAAAACACGTTTTTGAAAAGTTCCTTTATTAAAAAAATTTAAAAAAATGTCCCTCAGTGATTTTTATGTCAAAAACATCCTGAATATGATAGCCTGTCCCCTGCCAGCATTTGACAAATTCTTTAAAAAAAAAAAAAAAAAAATGTCCCCTGGCGTACATCCATCGTCAATCACGCCGCCACCGCCGACCCAAAAAAAGAAAAAAAAAACAAAAACACTCCATTCCTGATGAAAGTTCCCACTGTCTGCCAGCTCCGGCGTGTGACAGCTGTTAAATAACTAAGGGGTGGGCCACCCAGTGATGTCACCAACCTAGCATGCCATCAGTTGATGATGTCACAAGAGGACAAGCCACCTGGTGACGTTACTAGTGGTTCTGCTTCTTATTTAACCACTTCAATACTGGGCATTTTCACCCCCTTCCTGCCCAGGCCAATTTTCAGTTTTCAGTGCTGTCGCATTTTGAATGACAACTGCACGGTCATGCAACACTGTACCCAAATGAAATTTTAATTTATTTTTTCCCCACAAATAGAGCTTTCTTTTGGTGGTATTTGATAATCTCTGCAGTTTTTATTTTTTTTGACCTATAAACAAAAGAAGAGTGACAAGTTTGAAAAAAAACACAATATTTTTTACTTTTTGCTATAATAAATATCCCAATTTAAAAAAAAACAAAAAAACAAATTTATTTCTCAGTTTAGGCCGATATGTATTCTTCTACATATTTTTGGTAAAAATAAATCGTAATAAGCATATATTGATTGGTTTGCGCAAAAGTTATAGCGTCTACAAAATAGGGGAAAGTTTTATGTAATTTTTATTATTTTTTTTTTTACTAGTAATGGCGGCGATCTGCGATTTTTATCATGACTGCGACATTGCGGCGAACACTTTTCGGACACTTTTGACACCATTTTGGGACCATTCACATTTATACAGCGATCAGTGCTATAAAAATGCACTGATTACTCTAGAAATGTCACTGGCAGGGAAGGGTTAACACTAGGGGGCGATCAAGAGGTTAAATGTGTTACCTAGGGAGTGATTCTAACTGTAGGGGGAGGGGACTCACAAGGGGAGGAGAACGATCGGTGTCCCTCTGTACTGGGAACACACGATCGGTCTCCTCTCCCCTAACAGGGCATGGATCTGTGTTTACACACACACAGATCCACGGTCCTGCTCTGTTATCGGCAGGCCTTTTTTTCTCAGAAAATAGGTGCAGGAACTCAACCGCGACCCCCCCAAAAACCCCCTCCCCACACACTCCCTCCAAACCACATCAAATAGTGGATGTGGTCAAATTTCACTAACAGTTGAAGTGTCTTAAAGGGGAATTAAATACCAGGAGTGCATTATGTACAGAATGCAGAGGTTGGGCTTGTTACACACAGATTGCAGAGTTCAGGGGTGCGCTGCACTACACAGAGTGCATGGCTTAGCCTTCTTCAACAGATGCCGACCTCTGCATTACCTATTTACACCTCGCTTTCACCCCCTTCAGCTATGACCTCTGCATGCAAACCCCCCCTTCCACTGCCCCTATCTTCTTCCTCATTAAAAGCTCCACCATCTTCCACTTGTCTCAATTGTGTTGCTGTATTAAGCTGAAGCACCCAGGGGGCTCTAGTACCTAACCACACACTGTAGGCGGCTCTGCCTCTCTCACTTGCAGGGAGAACATCTAGTGGGGGTGTCAGCACCTGCACCTCCCTTGTCTCCATCATGCACTCAGTGGGAGCCGCTCAGGAGATCAGATCTGTGGGAGCTGTTGGGAGAGAAGCTGTCACTTGTAAACACAGAAGCCAAACTTCTGTGTTTACAAGTGATAGTGTTGAGCAGGAAGCAGAGGGCCTAAGCCAGAGGTGGTGGAACCGAGTTCCACCAAGTTCCAGCTGAAAAAAAGCCCTGGTTATCGGGCAATTCGCGGGTGCCCAGAGGACATAGCGGCCACCGGGCATTAGACAGTCGGGAAGCCCAGGACGTCATATGACGCCCGCCCAGGATGGGAGATCCCTCCCGCGGATGTCATATTACTATGGGCGGGTAGGGAAGTGGTGAAGAGCTGTGTCACCTGGCAGGAAGTCTTTGTCGGGCAGGTTTTTTTTTTTCTCTCTTTTTTCGGGCATCGTGATTGACGATGGATGTACACCAAGGGACTTTTTTTTTTTTAAAGGAATTGTCAAATGCTGGTAGGGAACAGGCATTCCTATTCAGGCTGTTTTTGATATTAAAATGACTTTGATGTGCCTGGAATGTATTTAGCAGATTTAAACTGAGGGTTCTGTTGGGCTTAAAAGACCACTTGTGCAGTAGGCTTCCTTTTATTCTGGTCCCATCACGTCACGTCAACGAAAAAAAAAACCAAAACCTCGAAAAAACAGAATTTTTAGTTATCGGTTAATCATTTCTTGTGTCACAGACTTGTTTATTGTGACGTTACTCTATATTTCAGTCCACGTTAATGGTCGGTTTTGCCTTTGATGAAATGTCAGGAGCCGCTCGTAAAAACAGCAGGCCATGTAACGCAGCAAGCACGGGCGAGGAGGATTTACAGAGTACAAATATCTTCTATAAACACCAACAACCCTTACTGCCATTGTTTATTCATGAAACCAGCAAAGTTTAAGTGTTTCAAGGGAGCCTGATTTAACTTTGCACAGAAATAATTTCACTCTCTGCCTGTTTAATGAATTGATTCTTCAACTTCTAGCAATAACCCTGCTGTGCAAAGGGAGAAAGGTGTATGTATTGCATTCTTCTTTTAATGTTTGCACGCTTTTTATATATTTGACATAAATATTGTGCGGAGATCTTTAGCACCCTTTTCAAAACAAAACCAAATCGGCAAAAAGCCTGTCACAAGCATACCCCCTTGCCAATGTAATTCCTCCTGATATTTACTTTTGTTAGATATGTTCCTCGAAGGCGGGGTCAAAAGAAAATTGCCCCACCCACCCCAAGTACCACCTTATTGGTAATGGGTGCGAGGCTCTTCTACAAAGTTAGTTTTAAAAAAAGAATGGTGTGGGACAGTGGGAATAAGGGGTTTTAAATCTGACTTTTACCCACACTTACTGGTAAGCAGATGACATCTGTCAGTAGCATACCCCCCAACATTTTGAGATGGGAATGAGGGACACCTATTAGCAAAAGTATGTAGGCATAGAACACACCCCATGCCACACCCCCTTAAAGGAGAATAACACACAAAAAAAAGATTAGTTAAACCCAACAGTATTTTTTTTTTACCACTACTATTCCTTTATACTGGCTTTTGACATTTACAAATGCAGAAATTTGGAAATTGGATGAAAGGTTTAGCACTGGGAAACACTTTTTGAAAGAGAAAAAGTATATTTTATATACATCTATATAGATCAGACCAAAACGAGGGACCAATGAGGAGGAAAGAGGGACAGAGGGACTTTGTTCCAAATCAGGGACAGTCCCTCGAAATCAGGGACAGTTGGGAGCTATGCAGTAGGTGCACAGCCATGTTTAGCCTGCAGTTAAAAGACTTTTGAATAGGCATTGCTTATATTTTGCAAATAATAATAATAATTAGACATGTGCACTGCCAAAAAAATGTGTTCGTTTTCATATCATTTTTTTTTTCTGTTTTTTGGGTCTTTCATTATGATCACAATTCGTAAATTCGCAAATTTGTAATTCGAAAATTCAAAAATATGAAGGGAAATCCGAAAATTTGAAAGAATAACTAACTAATAATAATAACTATTAAATTATAGGTATTGGAATTTCCATTCAAATTTGGCTGTTAGTGAATGTAACGAATACAAATTTGTCTGAAGTTACGAATTATACGAAATAACGAATGCCGCATCTAAACAAATGGACACAAACTAATAATAATAAATAATAATAATAATAATAATAAAACATTTTTATTATTATTATTGTTATTTATTATTATTCATTTGTTACGTTCCATTCTTTTAGATATGGCATTTGTTATTTCGGTTAATTTGTAACTTCGGATAAATTCATTTTCGTTACGTTCACCAACAGCCAAATTTGAAAGGAAATTCTAATACCTATAATTTAATAATTAGTAATAGTTACATTATTTTTAGCTAGTTATTATTTCAGATTTTCGAATTTTTGGGTTTTCTGATTTAAAATTTCCAAATTTTCAAATTTACAAATATTAGGAAAAATTTGTTAAATGGGTTTTCGTTAATTCAGATATTTTCGACTTAACGAATCTGTCAAAATTCGTTAAAAAAACGAATTTGGAACTAAAATAATTGCACATGTCTAATATTAATAATAATAAATTGGTTCTAAAGGCAGAAGTTTTCATTCTATGCAATAAGATAACCTTTTGTGTGCAGAAGCCCCCTTCAGCCCCCTTAATACTTACCTGAGCCCCATCTCAATCCAGCAATGTTGCACGAGAGCCTCGTCTGTCCGGGACTCTCCCTCCTCATTGGCTGAGACAGCAGCGGGCGCTATTGGCTCCTGCTACTGTCAATAAAAGTCAGTGAGCCAATGAGGAGAGAGAGAGAGTGGATCAAGCTGAGCCGAGCCGTGGCTGACACAGAGCAGCAGCTCGGCTAAGGTACCCCCATAGCAAGCTGCTTGCTGTAGGGGCAGGAGGGAGGGGCCAGGAGCGCAGACGAAGGACTGGAGAAGAGGAGGATCTGGGCTGCTCTGTGCAAAACCATTATACAGAGCAGGTAAGTATGACATGTTTGTTATTTAAAAAAAAAACAAAAAAAACAAAACAAGACTTTAATATCACTTTAATAATAAGAATAATAAATAGAAAAATAATACAAATTAACATAATATCCATGTGATGACCAGGCCTTTTTGAAAAAAAAATCAATATTTTTTTGCTAGAAAACCTTATATATTTTTTTTAGCAGAGACCCTAGAGATTACAATGCCATTTTTTATGTCACATGGTTTTTGTGCAGCAGTTTTTCAAACGCTTTTTTTTTTTGGAAAATATACACTTTCTTGAAAAAAAATAAAATAATATATACCCCAATTTTTTTGTATAATATAAAAGGTGATGCTAGACTGAGTAAAAAGATATTTAACATGTCATGCTTTTAAATTACGTGCGCTTGTGGAATGGTGCCGAATTACGATACTTAAAAATCTCCATAGGCAACGTTTTAAAAATTTCTACAGGTTACCAGTTTAGAGTTAAAGAGGAGGCCTAGTGCTAGAATTATTGCTCTCACTCAGATGTTCGCGGCGATACCTCACATGTGTGGTGTGAACACCGTTTACATATGTGGACATTACCTACGTATGCGTTAACCACTTCGCGCAAGCACACAGGGACGGGAGCGCTTTAACCACTTCCATACCGGGCCTATTCTGGCACTCCTCTCCTACATGTAAAAATGATAATTTTTTTGCTAGAAAATTACTCCCTAACTACCCAAACATTATATACGTTTTTTTTAGCAGACACCCTAGGGAATAAAATGGCAGTCACTGCAACTTTGCATGTCGCACGGTACTTGCGCAACAATTTTTCAAACGCATTTTTTTAGGAAAAAAAAACAGTTTCATGAATTAAAAAATAACAAAACAGTAAATTTAGCCCAATTTTTTTGTATAATTTGAAAGATGAAGTTAAGCCGAGTAAATAGATACCCAACATGTCACGTTTTAAAATTGCGCACACTCATGGAATGGCGCCAAACTTCGGTACTTAAAAATCTCCATAGGCAACGCTTTAAATTTTTTTACAGGTGACCAGTTTAGCTTTACAGAGGAGGTTTAGTGCTAGAATTATTGCTCTCACTCTAATGCACGCGGCAATACCTCATATGTGTGGTTTGAACAACGTTTACATATGTGGGCGGGACTTACGTTTGCGTTTGCTTCTGTGCGCGAGCTACCGGGGACAGGGGTGCTTTCATTTTTTTTTAAATCTTTTTATTGCTTATTTTACGTTATTTTTTTATTTTTACACTTTCTCTCTTTTTTTTTTGATCACTTTTAAACATCCATTGTGATAGGAATGGTGTGTGACAGGTCCTCTTTATTGAGAGATGCGGGGTCAATAAGACCCCACATCTCACCTCCAGGCCGGAAAGCATGAGATCAAAAAAAAAAATTCACGATCCCATTCTTTCCAGCCGCGATCGCAGCTTTGATTACAAGCGTGGCGTGGACGTGACGTCATAACGTTGCGCCCTGGGCCTCCGACGGTCATAGAGATGACTGGTGAGCATCTGGTCATCGGAAATCTCTATGATTGTCATCCGGCGGCTGCCAATTCTTTCTGGCACGGGAGAACCCAGAGAAGCACCGGAGGGCTTTTCCAAGTTTGCTGGACTGCCACTATAATCCTTCTTACGGTGCACAGAATCGCCGGCTGCAAAAGAGGATATCTTAATAATGCCTGTAGCTGCAGGCATCATTCAGATATTCCCACTGAAAGGCAAGGACGTCATATGACAGCCTTGGGCTGGAAGTGGTTAAACATTTTTTTAAAATTATTTTATTACATTTTTAAATATTTACACTATCGTTTTTTGTAAACATACCATGCAATAACAATACAACATGACAGGTCCTCTATATGGTCTAAAAGACCCTAAATCCCTCTTCTACCCTTAAAAGCAAAAGATCAAAAAAAAATTGATCTCTTGCTTTAAAAAAAAATGGCCTTGTTTACATGTCATGACGTCACTCCGGTTCTCCTAGGGCATAGAGAGGAACTGAGGCCATCTATCCTTCGCTCATCTCTGTGCTCAGCCGCCGTCAGCGCGGGATCGATTTTACGGGCTTCCTGTTCCGTCAGATAAGCCCAAAAACCACTGCAAAGTGGCGGGAGGGGGTGGGGACTAGTCCTCCCGCCACTTCTAAAAGTGACCTACACACGAGCGGATTTTCCATTGGAAAAAACTTGGATGGTTTTTCCGACGGAATTCCGCTCAAACTTGCCTTGCATGCACACGATCACACAAAAGTTCTCTGAACTTTCGACCGTCAAGAACGCTGTGACGTACAACGCTAACGCTAAAATGAAGTTCAATGCTTCCGAGCATGCGTCAAATTGTTTCCGAACATAAGTAGGAATTTTGCGTGTCGGAATTTGTACAGACGATCGCATTTTCGGATAGGAACTTTACCCGACCGAAAAATAGAGAACATGCTCTCAATCTTTTGCTGTCTGCAATTCTGCCAGCAAAAGACTGATGGAGTGTACACACGGTCGCATTTTCTGACAAAAAGCTCTCATCGGAGTTTTGCTGGTGGAATTTCCGATCGTGTGTACGCGGCATAAGAAGAAAAAGCGCATGTGTCAGCTTTTTTCTTTTGGTGCATCAGTGGCCACTTGTCAAAAATTGTGTCAGTGTGTTTATTTACTTCTCACTTTTTTTTAAAACAATAAGAGGTACTATGCACCCCTTTGTCATTGGGGGAGTGGTATTTGTCGGCCCCTTTATTGTTAAAGGAGACTTCCATGTAGGTAGGTGCAGCCTTTTCTCGACTGTAGGTGGTGTTTAATGGCTGTGCAGAGGGGGAGGGAGTCAAGAGGAACACGGTTCCTCTATGGTTTTCTGGGTCAATGGGGCAGCAATCTGGTTGAATGCTGACAGCCCATGTGACTCTGGCGGCCAATTTGAGTCAGGTACAGTCTATTTAAGACCCTTGCTCCTGCTTTTAGCATGTGGATAGTGTAGGGAAAGGTTAACTGTGACAGACCCAACCTGAACAGGCACTTTTGGAGGGGACTGCAGTGCAGCCTCTTGCCTGCTGACTAAGGACACTGGCTTTTGAGGGAGCTTTATTCTTTGGGAGGTGTGTGCCTTGGGGACTTTCGAAGTGGTTTTGCTGCAGATTTGGGTCCCTGTCTCCCCGAAACACACAGACTCTGAGAACCTAGGACCTGCATACAGATATGGAGCCTCTATGCCCATACTACCATTGTCCTAGACTCAGAGCAGATGTTAACATAATCAGCTCAAAACAACCTGATGCTGGGGCCTTCTTCTATAATCTGTTTACTAAGGTGTCTTTCTCTCATGGTATAATTCCCCCATTGCTTGCCTCCTAGGTGTGAATTCCCATTGTACATTGAGTTACCTATTGTTTTTGTCTGTCTGCTATTCCTCTTGGAGATGTGACTAGCATTGTGTTCCTCTTTAACTTGCTTCCAATCTATTGTGGGATGTTAGTATGTTTATGTAATTAGATTACTATTTGTTTATGGTAGCTGTTCATTAGATGTACTGATATTATTGTTTACAGTTTGCATTGTTTAGGGTAATGTGATCAAGCTCTAACCTGATTTTGTGTGGTATATATTCTGTGTGAATTTGCAAAGAAGGCAGTTCCAGTTTGCACCTAAGCTAGTGTTATCTAGTTCTTGGGTGCAATATTCAGCTATAATACCTGGTTCCTGTTTCCAGAGTGGAGTAGGCTGATTGAGGCACCCAGGCTGGTTGGTGAATCACAGTTACCCGTCTGTCAGGCATAGTATTAACAGCAGGGAAAGGTTCCAGATGAGTAGGGAAAGTATGATGATCTGTCACTTTTCCTGGAAACCTTCCCATTTGGGCTTGAACTGCTATGCTACATTCCACCCCTCAGGATAGATGCTGTCAGTTCGGCCGAAACCTGCTCCGCTACACGCTGCTGTCATCTGTGAATGTTCCCCGTTGGGCTTCCTTCTGCCAGGCTTGCTGTGAACTGTTTTACTTGACTTCAATACAAGTTCTTTCAATTGCATCTGGACTGAGTGCGTATTATTGCCACTGTACCATGCCGCACCCACCCACATTCAGATTCAATAAAGGCCCTCTGTCTGAAGACTATCACAACCACCAGGCCAGAGTTGTGGGGAACAGGCCCCTTTCCTCATTAACATAGAGTTTCTGTTTAAATTTATACCGGGGTAAGAGGAGAGAGAAGGGCCCAGATGCCACGGGAACCAGGTTATTTTGAGGGAACATTGGCAGCCGGAACCATTTTATTATCCTGTCCAGGCATCTGCCTGACCCATAGACTTTGGTTCACCAAAAAAAAGGCTGAAATAAGAAACAGTCAACTCCTGTCTATAGTGTGTCACTGGAATTCATTGTAATTCTGCCAAGAACGTGGCGTTGTCTCATTTCTTTCCTTCTGGAGACGTTCTTATTGATTATTGCTGGAACCAGAGAACGTTAATTGCAAACAGTAAATCTGCAAAACAAGTAATAAATTCTCTGCTGCCGTCAATGTAAATTTCTCCAAAGTGTAGAAGCGTGAGCACGTGACCTGATGCTGTTGGCATAGCCTCTCTTATCAACACTAGATCACAAAAGGTTTTATCAACATTCAAAATATTCTTTGTAATACGCAAAGGCTTCAGACCCTGCCGGCTTTCAACTTTCATGTCGCTCCCTGTTATTTTCTCCCTCTCTTCCACTCCCCTTTCTTTGGATGCAGAGCACTTTTGTATTAAGAAACCTGACAATGTTCTGCAGATGAAATTTGGCCTTTTGAATGATGCATCAATGCGATATGGAGTCACAGAATGTCATCCATATACCATCAACAAAGAAGGCGTTAATAAACCACCATAAGAAGAAAGGGAAGCACAACAAAGGTGCTGGAACAGTGACTAATTTACAATCACCATATAAAAAAAGCCCTTATGACTTGTTGTTTAATACATGGTTGTGACACCTTTATTCTGTATAAAAGCAAACAGAGCGTACAAAACATATTAAATCCTATGCGTAAAAGATGACACATGTCATTGAACAAAGAAAAGAAAATGTAATATTCACGTCTATCCAGTACAAAGGAGGTGTAAACAAATGTTAGATATTACACTTGGTCAAAATGTTTTATATATTACACTTGGTGAAGTAGGTAAACTTTCTATCTGTCTATTTATCTATCAAGTATGTGATACTTTTACATTTCCACTAGCATACAAATTTTCAGGACAAGCTTCTTCAAGGTCCAAGTGGTAGTCTGTCTATCTATCTATCTATCTATCTACAGTGGCTTGCGAAAGTATTCGGCCCCCTTGAACTTTTCAACCTTTTGCCACATTTCAGGCTTCAAACATAAAGATATAAAATTTTTATTTTTTGTGAAGAATCACCAACAAGTGGGACACAATTGTGAAGTGGAACGAAATCTTTTGGATTTTTGAAACTTTTTTAACGAATAAAAAAATGAAAAGTGGGGTGTGCAAAATTATTCGGCCCCCTTGCGTTAATACTTTGTAGAGCCACCTTCTGCTGCGATTACAGCTGCAAGTCGTTTGGGGTATGTCTCTATCAGTTTTGCACATCGAGAGACTGAAATTCTTGCCCATTCTTCCTTGCAAAACAGCTCGAGCTCAGTGAGGTTGGATGGAGAGCGTTTGTGAACAGCAGTTTTCAGCTCTTTCCACAGATTCTCGATTGGATTCAGGTCTGGACTTTGACTTGGCCATTCTAACACCTGGATACGTTTATTTGTGAACCATTCCTTTGTAGATTTTGCTGTATGTTTGGGATCATTGTCTTGTTGGAAGATAAATCTCCGTCCCAGTTTCAGGTCTTTTGCAGACTCCAACAGGTTTTCATCCAGAATGGTCCTGTATTTGGCTGCATCCATCTTCCCCTCAATTTTAACCATCTTCCCTGTCCCTGCTGAAGAAAAGCAGGCCCAAACCATGATGCTGCCACCACCATGTTTCACGGTGGGGATGGTGTGTTGAGTGTGATGAGCTGTGTTGCTTTTACGCCAAACATATCGTTTTGCATTGTGGCCAAAAAGTTCGATTTTGGTTTCATCGGACCAGAGCACCTTCTTCCACATGTTTGGTGTGTCTCCCAGGTGGCTTGTGGCAAACTTTAGACGAGACTTTTTATGGATATCTTTGAGAAATGGCTTTCTTCTTGCCACTCTTCCATAAAGGCCAGATTTGTGCAGTGTACGACTGATTGTTGTCCTATGGACAGACTCTCCCACCTCAGCTGTAGTTCTCTGCAGTTCATCCAGAGTGATCATGGGCCTCTTGGCTGCATCTCTGATCAGTCTTCTCCTTGTCTGAGCTGAAAGTTTAGAGGGACAGCCAGGTCTTGGTAGATTTGCAGTGGTCTGATACTCCTTCCATTTCAAAATGATCGCTTGCACAGTGCTCCTTGGGATGTTTAAAGCTTGGGAAATCTTTTTGTATCCAAATCCGGCTTTAAACTTCTCCACAACAGTATTACGGACCTGCCTGGTGTGTTCCTTGGTCTTCATGATGCTCTCTGCGCTTTCAACAGAACCCTGAGACTATCACAGAGCAGGTGCATTTATACAGAGACTTGATTACACACAGGTGGATTCTATTTAACACCATCAGTCATTTAGGACAACATTGGATCATTCAGAGATCCTCGCTGAACTTCTGGAGTGAGTTTGCTGCACTGAAAGTAAAGGGGCCGAATAATTTTGCACGCACCACTTTTCAGTTTTTTAATTGCTAAAAAAGTTTAAAATATCCAATAGATTTCGTTCCACTTCACAATTGTGTCCCACTTGTTGGTGATTCTTCACAAAAAATTAAAATTTTATATCTTTATGTTTGAAGCCTGAAATGTGGCAAAAGGTTGAAAAGTTCAAGGGGGCCGAATACTTTCGCAAGCCACTGTATCTATCTATCTATCTATCTATCTATCTATCTATCTATCTATCTATCTATCTATCTATCTATCTATCTATCTATCTATCTATCTATCTATCTATCTATCTATCTATCTATCTATCTATCTTATCTAGTATTGGTACACCTGCCTTTACACGCCATTGAACTTTAATGGGATCCCAGTCTTAGTCCTTAGGGTTCAATATTGAGTTGGTCCACCCTTTGCAGCTATAACAGCTTCAACTCTTCTGGGAAGGCTGTCCACAAGGTTTAGAAGCGTGTCTATGCGAATGTTTGACCATTCTTCCAGAAGCCCATTTGTGAGGTCAGGTACTGATGTTGGACGAGAAGGCCTGGCTCGCAGTCCCCACTCTAATTCATACTAAAGGTGTTCTATCAAGTTGAGGTAGGGGGCTCTATGCAGGCCAGTCAAGTTCCTCCACCCCAAACTCGCTCATCCATGTCTTTATGAACTGAAAGTTATTTAAAGGGTTTCCCTGTGTTGAAAAGGTTGAGAAATATCTATCTACAGTATCTATCTAATTGGTTGCTTTAGGATTCAATTCCATTTTTGCTCTCATGTTGTTTTCTCCTCTGAGTTCAGTCATGTTTGTTGAGCTGTAAAGGTATGTACGTTATGATGCTTGATCCCCCCCCCCCCCATAGTACCAGACCCTTACCTCCCATACATACATGCAGTGCAGGTCTGTTTTTCTGTTTTAGTCCCGTTAAGTGCGTCAAGCAGTTTCCTTGAATCTTCAATTTACGTTGCTTCAATAATGTCAAGGTAAATCTGACTATCCTTGCCAGCTCTGAATAAATCCAATGCCATATACTTACGTAAAGAAGAAGCAGAAAAAATAACACACTGGATTATGCATATAAAACACTAGTGTTGGATGCTCCTCAAATCATCACTGACTGTGGAGACTTCACACTGGACCTCATGCAACCTGGATTCTGTGCCTCTCCTCTCTTCCTCCAGACTCTGGGACCTTGATTTCCAAAGGAAATGCAACATTTTCCACAGTCTATGATGATTTGGGGAGCCATGTCATCTGCTGGTGTTGGTTCACTGTGTTTTATCAAGTCCAAAGTCAGCTCAGCCCTCTAACAGCAAATTCTAGAGCACTTCATACTTCCTTCAGCTGACCAGCTTTAGGGAGATGCTGATTTCATTTTCCAGTAGGACTTGGCATCTGTGATCAATTCAGGAATTGATGGCAGAACCGCTGTCACTCATTCTTGGATTGCCGCCACAATTACAAAACATGCGCCTTTCATGACACTTCTCAAACAGGGAAACAGAAACATATGCGCAGGCGCCAGATCAGGGGAGTACGGTAGATGTTAGAGAACTGGCACTGAGCCAAGAATTGGCGCACAGGTCTCATCACCTGTGATGATGGTTCGCAGAAAAGGTGGATCCTGGTCACACACGATAATGAAATCTCAAGAGGTTTCCATCCGTTTTGCTTATGTCTGTTAGCTTGTGCGGCACAACCCAGGAAAAGATTTTCCACGTACCCAAATCTTTGCGGTCGATGGTGCGCACTGTGTCCTTGCTAATGCCCAATTTCTCCGCCATCAATCGTAGAGTCAGTCGCCAATCTGGTGCCAGTATTTGTCACACTCACTCGATCATGTCTGGGGTTCTGCTTGTCGACAGCTGACCCGAACGTGGCTCATCCTCAGTTGTTTGCTTCCTGTCTTGAAAGCATTTGAACCAGTCATAAACGCATTTTCTGCTCATGGTTTCTGTCCCATACACTTGCACCAACATTTCATGTGTCTCAGTCTCCATTTTCCCCAGTTTGTAATAGTACTTGATGTTCACTCGTTGCTCCATTGCACTGTGACCCAAACTTTCCCACTGACTACGTTTGGCTGCCCACAGTGGATTTAACCTAACGGTAACATGTACTCCACGATAGGTGGAGCTTTTCAACGTGTCTCCGAAAAGCCATGTACATGCTTGCGCACCTGGCCCATGTTGCCATTTAGATATTGGACCATTCACCAAACTTTTTAGACACACCTTGTATATATAAATTCTAGTGGATCATAAATGGTAGTGTGTTTACATCTGCCAACTATAACCTGGGATAATTATCTTATATACAGTCTAACTACACATGTGAGTGAATCTCATTTCATATATTTATATTACACAGGAATTATATAACATCTACAGTTTGAGCAGTGCTTTACAAAATAAAGGACAGTAGGGTTATAATACAATTTAAGAGCATTAGGAGGGCCCTGCTCATTAGAGCTTACAATTTAAAAGACAGGGGAAGTGATAACTGTGGGGGGATGATTAAAATAAAATTCAGTTGTTATGTGGAACTTGGAAGTGAAATAGGCTTCATTGAAGAGGTGAGTTTTCAGGGATCACTTAAAGGTATACAGAATGGGTGATAGCATTACAGGTTAGGGTAGAGTCTTTTGAACATGTCATTTTTTTCCACAAGTTATTTGGAAAATTAAAACACTTTTTTTTTTACACATTTTTACACCACTGATAGGCGCTGTTGAGGATCCACTAATACACTGATCAATGAATCCTCATCAGCGCCCGTCAGTGGCGAAAAAAATGTGTTAAAAAAATGCATTTTCAAAATGCGAGCACTTACTGATGGGCACCTCTGTGCACTATTGGGCACTGATGAGCACTAATAGGGCACTGTAGTGGCACTGATGATCACTTTAGTCCCATTAATGAGCACTTACTGATGGCACTGATGAGCACTGATAACCACTCACTGATGGGAATTGTGGGGCACTGATGTGCACTGTAGGGCACTAATGAGCACTGTTGTGGCACTGTAGGGTACTGATGAGCACTGTAGTGACACCGTAAGGCACTGATGAGCACTGTAGTGGCACTGATGAGCACTGTAGTGGCACTGTAGGGTTACTGATGAGCACTGTAGTGCCACTGATGGGCACTGTAGTGGCTCTGATGAGCACTGTAGGGGCACTGATGAGCACTGTAGTGTCACAGATGGGCACTGTAGTGGCACTGATGGGCATTGTTGGCACTGGTGTGGCACTGATGAGCACTGCTGGCACTGATGTGGCATTGATGAGCACTGGAGGGGGACTGATGAGCACTATTGCCAATGTATGGGAACTTATGAGCACTATTGGCACTGTATGGGCACTAATGTTAAACTGGTGGGCACTGTAGGGGTACTGATGAGCACTGTAGGGGCACTGATGAGCACTATTGGCACTGTATAGGCACTGATGAGCACTGTTGGCACTTTATTGGCACTGATGAGCACTGCTGGCACTGATGAGCACTGGTTGGGCACAGATGTGGCACTGATGAGCACTGTTGGCACTGTATGGGCACTGATGAGCACTGTATGGGCACTGAGGATCGAGCCAGCTCGCACTGTTGCAGGTGTTTCTCTCTTCTCTCCTCACACCAATACAGCGTGTAAGGAGAGGAGAGAGAAACCCCGCAGCAGCGCAAGCTGAACTGGCTATGACGCCGTTTTTTTGTACCACTTTTTTTGACAAGTGATCGCTCCGTCATTGTATGCTATGATTGGCCCTTTACCCCGATCCATGATGCGCTGGGTCCCGACTAGGGATGAGCCGAACACCCCCCTGTTCGGTTCGCACCAGAACATGTGAACAGGAAAAAAGTTCGCTCGAACACGCGAACACCGTTAAAGTCTAGGGGACACGAACATGAATAATCAAAAGTGCTAATTTTAAAGGCTTATATGCAAGTTATTGTCATAAAAAGTGTTTGGGGACCCGGGTCCTGTCCCAGGGGACATGGATCAATGCAAAAAAAAGTTTTAAAAACGGCCGTTTTTTCAGGAGCAGTGATTTTAATAATGCTTAAAGTCAAACAATAAAAGTGTAATATCCCTTTAAATTTCGTACCTGGGGGGTGTCTATAGTATGCCTGTAAAGCGGCGCATGTTTCCCGTGTTTAGAACAGCCTGACAGCAAAATGACATTTGGAAGGAAAAAACTCATTTAAAACTACCCGCGGCTATTGCATTGCCGTCAATACACATAGAAGCTCATTGATAAAAACGGCATGGGAATTCCCCACAGGGAAACCCCGAACCAAAATTAAAAAAAAAAAAAATGAAGTGGGAGTCCCCCTAAATTCCATACCAGGCCCTTCAGGTCTGGTATGGATATTAAGGGGAACCCCGGCCAAAATTTAAAAAAAAAAAATGACGTGGGGTTCCCCCTAAATTCCATACCAGACCCTTCAGGTCTGGTATGGATTTTAAGGGGAACCCCGTGCCAAAAAAAAAAAAAAAAAACGGCGTGGGGTTCCCCCAAAAATCCATACCAGACCCTTATCCGAGCACGCAACCTGGCAGGCCGCAGGAAAAGAGGGGGGGACGAGAGTGCGCCCCCCCCCCTCCTGAACCGTACCAGGCCACATGCCCTCAACATTGGGAGGGTGCTTTGGGGTAGCCCCCCAAAACACCTTGTCCCCATGTTGATGAGGACAAGGGCCTCATCCCCACAACCGTGGCCGGTGGTTGTGTGGGTCTGCGGGCGGGGGGCTTATCGGAATCTGGAAGCCCCCTTTAACAAGGGGACCCCCAGATCCCGCCCCCCCTGTGTGAAATGGTAAGGGGGTACTTACCCCTACCATTTCACTAAAAAAGTGTCAAAATAGTTAAAAATGACAAGAGACAGTTTTTGACAATTCCTTTATTTAAATGCTTCTTCTTTCTTCCTTCATCTTCTTCTTCTTCTGGTTCTTCTGGCTCTTCTGGTTCTTCCTCCGGCGTTCTCGTCCAGCATCTCCTCCGCAGCGTCTTCTATCTTCTTCTCCTCGGGCCGCTCCGCACCCATGGCATTGGGGGGGAGGCTCCCGCTCTTCTCTTCATCTTCTTCTTCATCCTCTTCTCTTCTTCCTTCTTCTCTTCTTCTCTGTTTCTCTTCTTAATTTTCTTCTCCGGGCCGCTCCGCATCCATGCATGGAGGGAGGCTCCCGCTGTGTGACGGCGTCTCCTCATCTGACGGTTCTTAAATAACGGGGGGCGGGGCCACCCGGTGACCCCGCCCCCTCTGACGCACGGGACATGACGGGACTTCCCTGTGGCATTCCCCGTGACGTCACAGGGAAGTCCCGTCAAGTCACCGTGCGTCAGAGGGGGGCGGAGTCACCGGGTGGCCCCGCCCCCCGTTATTTAAGAACCGTCAGATGAGGAGACGCCGTCACACAGCTTCCAGATTCCGATAAGCCCCCCGCCCGCAGACCCCCACAACCACCGGCCACGGTTGTGGGGATGAGGCCCTTGTCCTCATCAACATGGGGACAAGGTGTTTTGGGGGGCTACCCCAAAGCACCCTCCCAATGTTGAGGGCATGTGGCCTGGTATGGTTCAGGAGGGGGGGGCGCACTCTCGTCCCCCCCTCTTTTCCTGCGGCCTGCCAGGTTGCGTGCTCGGATAAGGGTCTGGTATGGATTTTTGGGGGAACCCCACGCCGTTTTTTTTTTTTTGGCACGGGGTTCCCCTTAAAATCCATACCAGACCTGAAGGGTCTGGTATGGAATTTAGGGGGAACCCCACGTAATTTTTTTTTAAAATTTTGGCCGGGGTTCCCCTTAATATCCATACCAGACCTGAAGGGCCTGGTATGGAATTTAGGGGGACTCCCACTTCATTTTTTTTTTTTTTTTAATTTTGGTTCGGGGTTTCCCTGTGGGGAATTCCCATGCCGTTTTTATCAATGAACTTCTATGTGTATTGACGGCAATGCAATAGCCGCGGGTAGTTTTAAATGAGGTTTTTTCCTTCCAAATGTCATTTTGCTGTCAGGCTGTTCTAAACACGGGAAACATGCGCCCCTTTACAGGCATACTATAGACACCCCCCAGGTACGAAATTTAAAGGGATATTACACTTTTATTGTTTGATTTTAAGCATTATTAAAATCACTGCTCCTGAAAAAACGGCCGTTTTTAAAACTTTTTTTTGCATTGATCCATGTCCCCTGGGGCAGGACCCAGGTCCCCAAACACTTTTTATGACAATAACTTGCATATTAGCCTTTAAAATTAGCACTTTTGATTTCTCCCATAGACTTTTAAAGGGTGTTCCGCGGCATTCTAATTTGCCGCGAACACCCCAAATTGTTCGGTGTTCGGCGAACTTGCGAACAGCCAATGTTCGAGTCGAACATGAGTTTGACTCGAACTCGAAGCTCATCCCTAGTCCCGACCCAGTCATCGCAGACAATTCCAGCAGTGGAAGCATGAGCGCGGGAGGCCGTCATATGATGGCCACCCAGAACTAGCTGGCAGCGCTGTAGCCATCACTTGACTATAGCACGATCGGCAAGTGATTAATCAGTGCAGTGTGTTTTTTTATGCTGGATTATAGTCCTAAATACCTTTTTTTGTGCTTAATAAGCGGTCACGTGTCCGCCCTCTGCTCTTCATCCCGATCAAATGGAGCCAAGTGGGAGGGGCTGAGATTCCCTTCTGACATATGTATGATACGCCAGAAGAGGAATCTGTGCTCTCTGTCCTTGTGTCCGCACGGCACCGATTGGCACTGTACTGGTCACATGTTTACATTAATTAAAACAAAAAAAAAATAAGAAAACTTAAATCAAAATAAAGCAAAAACGGCTCATACATGTTACACTGTTCAATGTTACACTACACATACATATGTTTTTCAAACTGTACTCTAGTAAAATGTTGTGGGCAGGGCAGAGTTTAACATGATTGACATGTGCTTTCATTTGCTACCACTCGGCATCTGTGCAGTGCTAGCCAGAGGAGGGAAAGGGGAGGAGCAGCTTCAGGGAAACGGTATTGCTTAAATAAGGCTGGAGAAGGGGGCGGGGAGGAGATCATGTTCTCACACAGATTGCACACCACAGAAGTGACAGGAGGAGAGGGAGGGGGAGGATGCGGAGATGCTGAGACTCCCAGGAGAGAGCTGGAATGACGAAGGCACGTAACCTGACCATGCTCAGCACACAGAGGGGAACACAGGAACCGGCAGGATCAACCAGGTACTAAGAAGTTATAAAGGGACAATTGACAGGGCAAAAGCATGATGCTATAGCTCGTACCTTAAAGGATCAGGAGCATAATTTTTTTTTTTTTTTAGGGTTACAACCTCTTTAAGGCGAGAGATAGAGCTAACTTTTATGCCGCGTACACACGGTCGGACTTTCCGGCATACTTGGTCCGGCGGACCAGAGTGTGCCGGACAATCCGCCCGTGTGTGGGCGGCGGCGGACTTTTCCGGCGGACTTCTTCCCAAAAGCCCGCCGGACCTAGATTTGAAAAAAGTTTTAAATCTTTCCGTCGGACTCAGTTTCGGGCGGAAAGTCCGCTCGTGTGTGTGCTGGTCCGACGGAAAGCCCGCTCGTGTGTATGCTGGTCCGACGGACCAGATACGACACGAGGGCAGGGTATTGCATCTCGCGCTCGCTGCAATAGGAAAAACAAATCTTCCTATTGCGGCGAGCGCGGTGCATACCAGGCAGTTAGGTCTGGTATGGATTATAAAGAGAACCCCGCTACGCCGAAAAAACGGCGTGGGGTCCCCCCTAAAATCCATACCAGACCCCGATCCGAGCACGCAGCCTGGCCGGTCGGGAAAGGGGGTGGGGACGAGCGAGCGCCCCCCCCTCCTGAACCGTACCAGGCCGCATGCCCTCAACATGGGGGGTGGGTGCTTTGGGGGAGGGGGGCGCCCTGCGGGGCCCCCCCACCCCAAAGCACCTTGTCCCCATGTTGATGAGGACAAGGGCCTCTTCCTGACAACCCTGGCCGTTGGTTGTCAGGGTCTGCGGGCGGGGGGCTTATCGGAATCTGGGAGCCCCTTTTAATAAGGGGGCCCCCAGATCCCGGCCCCCCACCCTATGTGAAAGAGTATGGGGTACATGGTACCCCTACCCATTCACCTAGGGAAAAAGTGTAAGTAATAAAACACACTACACAGGTTTTTAAAATATTTTATTAAACAGCTCCGGGGGGGGGATCTTCCTCCGGCTTCGGGGGTCTTCTTCCGGCTTCGGGGGTCCCCCCGCTTCATCTTCTCCCGGCGTCCGGTTGGTTCTTCTCCGCTCTCTTCTCCCGGTGTTCCAGTTCTTTGGCCGGCTCCTCCGCTGTCTTCAGGTAGCTCTCTTGCCAGCAGAGGTCCGGACTTCTGGGCTTCTGGGCTTCTTGTCTTCTTGTCTTCTCTTCCCCAGATGTTGACACGACGCTCTCTCCGGCTGGACTGCTCTCCGAGGGCTGCGTTGTGACTTATATAGGCGGAGACCCCGCCCCCTTTTGATGTCACAGTCCCTGGGCATGCTGGGACTGTGACGTTTTAGGGGGCATGGTCAACATCACCCAGTGACCACGCCCCCTAAAACGTCACAATCCCAGCATGCCCAGGGACTGTGACATCAAAAGGGGGCAGGGTCTCCGCCTATATAAGTCACAACGCAGCCCTCGGAGAGCAGTCCAGCCGGAGAGAGCGTCGTGTTAACATCTGGGGAAGAGAAGACAAGAAGACAAGAAGCCCAGAAGCCCAGAAGTCCGGACCTCTGCTGGCAAGAGAGCTACCTGAAGACAGCGGAGGAGCCGGCCGAAGAATTGTAACATCGGGAGAAGAGAGCGGAGAAGAACCAACCCGACGCCGGGAGAAGATGAAGCGGAGGGACCCCCGAAGCCGGAAGAAGACCCCCGAAGCCGGAGGAAGATCCCCCCCCCGGAGTTGTTTAATAAAATATTTTGAAAACCTGTGTAGTGTGTTTTATTACTTACACTTTTTCCCTAGGTGAATGGGTAGGGGTACCATGTACCCCATACTCATTCACATAGGGTGGGAGGCCGGGATCTGGGGGCCCCCTTATTAAAAGGGGCTCCCAGATTCCGATAAGCCCCCCGCCCGCAGACCCAGACAACCAACGGCCAGGGTTGTCGGGAAGAGGCCCTTGTCCTCATCAACATGGGGACAAGGTGCTTTGGGGTGGGGGGGCCCCGCAGGGCGCCCCCCTCCCCCAAAGCACCCACCCCCCATGTTGAGGGCATGCGGCCTGGTACGGTTCAGGAGGGGGGGGCGCTCGCTTGTCCCCACCCCCTTTCCTGACCGGCCAGGCTGCGTGCTCGGATCGGGGTCTGGTATGGATTTTAGGGGGGACCCCACACCGTTTTTTCGGCGTAGCGGGGTTCCCTTTATAATCCATACCAGACCTAAGGGCCTGGTATGACCCGCGACGGGGCTCGCAAGGTGTCAATCTCGCCGATAAAAGCGGCAAGATTGACATCCTTTGCTAGTCCCGTCGCACCTGAGTCACGTTCAAAATGAACGGACTTGTCCGTGTGTGGGCAAGTCCGTTCATTCTGAAAGTCCGCCGGAAAGACGGGCGGACTTAGCCCGCCGGAAAGTCCGGTCGTGTGTGGGCAAGTCCGTCCGTTTTAAAGTCCGGCGCACCTGGCGGACAAAGTCCGTCGGAAAGTGTGCCGGACCAAGTAGGATAGAAAGTCCGACCGTGTGTACGCGGCATTAGAAAGGTTGGATTTTAGGAAGTTTACCATTAAACTGTGATTGCAATCTTGTGGAGGGACAAATAAACTTGGGACATTTGTTTAAACATTACATTTGAAATTGAAGGATTGCTCATATAAAGACCCTAGCTTCATTCATGTTTGCATGAAAGGGGCGAGGATTTGTCTTTGCTATTTGCTAAGAAAAATACAACTCTGAAACCAATTTATTATATATTATCTTTGCATACTTGCCTTTTGATATTATAATCCTGAAAAATCCAAATACCTTAAGGAATCCTGAAAAGAAGATTTTCACATTATACTTACCTATTTGTGAATGTCAGGGGACATCCTTATTATGACAAAGATATAAGAGATAACTTTGATACATTCTATATGCAAGTTTATTTGGAATTATTATGACCTACATAAGGGATTCCTTTAATGTGTGCCTGTTATTTTTTTCTTTTTTTTTTAGGTGTTTTTAATTCAAAGTAGTCTTTGTTGGCTACTAGTGGGAAAATGTCTTTTGAAACAAGAAATAAAGTTTTTTTTGGTACTTTTCTTGTCATAGATATGGTTGTGATACCGTTGACCTACACCCATTTGAATAATCAATAGTTTAAATTAAAGCTAAAGGCTAAACTTTTTTTTTTTTTAGTCTTGGATACAGTGTAGAGGGATTAGAACACCTGTCCGCTTTTATTGCTGTCTGTGCCCCTGTTAAGATGTTTCACCCTCTCTATCTGTCCTGTTTACCATTATCACTGAAAGTAAAAGTAAAAGAAAATCACAAATTTTGGGCTGTCCCCAGAAAAGTAATAGAGAGGGAAATCTTCCAATGGGGAAAGTAGTTCAGGTGACCTGAGGGTCCCCAGGATTTCTTCTCACTTCCTGTTTGGCTATGGGACAGGAAGTGAAGGGAAATTTCCTCAATGAAACAGAGATGGCGAAAGAAAAAAATCTGACAGAGGTTATATGCCTCCCTTACTCTATCCAAAATGAAAAAAAAAAAAAAAAAAGTTTTGCCCATGGTTCTACTTTAAAGCTTGCCTGGCCTGGAACATTGCTAAAGGTGTTTCAGTGCTGTCAACTTTATGTTCTACTTCTCAAAAGACTGGGTTAAAAAGCTGCTGCAAAGGGAAGAGTTCCCTCACATTCCTGTTGGGTGTTCTGGGATATCCCACAACTCCCTAAACCTCATCCAAGTTTACTCTGCCAGTTTCTGAAAGCTGTTTCTCACCTGGGTCTGCCATTACATATTCCTTGCCAGGCCCTCTTTTGGTGGTTCAGTGCAGCAGTCTTAGCCCAGCGCCAACCAGTTTTGTTGAAGTCTTTGTTTAATCACTGCGGGGGGTATTGTTTGTGGGGTTGTGAAGGGGGGTGGAGTTCTGGCCAGAACACAGCTTTGAAGCCTCCAAGGTTAACAAGACAGCCAGTTTAGTAGCATATTTTTTTTTAAATAAGAGAGGTCAGCAATGGTGCAGCCTCCATATGTTCCTTGTTAGAGGTTGCCTTTAAGCTCTATAAGCATGGCGTCAAAATTAGAACTTCATATTTAGCCTGTAACACCGAAGACAGCAGATGACGCATAGCTTGATACTGGGATTCACTGACCCAAACAGCCCTTTAATAAAACCTGCCTGCTGTCTTCAAAGCATTTTTCCCATCTTCCTTGCATTTACCTGTAAAATCATCCCATTCTCACCCACTGTGTAGGAATCCATTATCAAAATACCTACATGTAGTTTTCTTGAAATTGACACTGTGATAAAGAGATTTGTAGTAAAATCATTTAAATCTCCTCCGTATAAGCCTTGGAAACTAGTCATCAAGTCAATAAGCCTTTTTTTCCTCCTAGCAAAACTTGTGCATTGTCCAAAAAGCGTTTATACAGGAGACGGGAGGGCTAGATGTTTCATAAACAACGGGATTATGCTGTAAATAAAATGTATGATGTTTGTAGCTCCTAGTCTTTATTACCTTTATTTGCATTTTAATTGATTTACAGATAGATGAGACACTGTGCACGACTTTGCACAGTGCACAAAACCATTTACCGTATATACTCGAGTATAAGTTGTTCCGAGTATAAGTCAAGGCCCTAATTTACCACAAAAAAATGGGAAAAACTTAGTGACCCGAATATAAAACGAGGGTGAGAAATGCACAGTTACTGTAAGTGGAAAAGAGGGTCAACAATGCCCATTTGCAGCCTCACTGTGCCTATTTGCAGCCATAGGTCCCCCGAACTTCAAACTCGGTAGTTAAGGGTTTCTGGATGCCCCCTAGCTGCAGCCAAAATTTGGGGTCTCTGAACCCAAATGGTCCCGAAATGACATTGCTGCAGATGGATACAGTTGACCGATTTTGGGGCCCCATATCTCGGGAACTTAGGAACCCCAAATTTGGTTTGCCAACTCAGTGGAACTAGCACCATAAAATATCCAAAGCTGGGGTTTCTAGCACCAAGTGTCCCCGAGATACAGGGCCCCAAAAATCGGTTCAGAAAATGTCAAGCACCTTTCTGCAGCAGAGAATGACATTTTCCGAACCGATTCTGGGGCCCCGTATCTCAGGGCCACTTAGTGCTAGGAACCCCAGCTTTGGATATGTTGTGGTACCAGTTCCACTGGGTTTGCATACCAAATTTGGGGTTCCTAGCACAAAGTGGCCCTGAGATACGGGGCCCCAAAGTCGGTTTGGAAAATGACATTTTTTGCTGCAGAAAAGTGCTTGACTCGAGTATAAGTCGAGGGGGGCACTTTCAGCACAAAAAAATGTGCTGAAAAACTCGACTTATACTCGAGTATATACGGTACATCAGATCCTGAAGTTAACTTTGCAATTCCTCCCCAGTGACATCACCACGCTGAGGGTGCGGTCCACGGAGCCCTCGACCCTGATAACAGATAGTCTCAGTCAGCTCCATGTCCCTGACCGTGCTGTACATCCGTCCCCCGCTGTGTAGTCGAGACCATTCCATGAGGTTTTATCATTGATTAGCCTTCCTGTGTTTTACATTATGTGAGTTGCTACAGTTATGAGCTTATTGAACTACAGTCGTATGCAAAAGTTTAGGAACCCCTGACAATTTCCATGATTGTCATTTATAAATATTTGGGTGTTTGGATCAGCAATTTCACTTTGATCTATCAAATAACTGAAGGACACAGTAATATTTCAGTAGTGAAATGAGGTTTATTGGATTAGCAGAAAATGCGCAATATGCATCAAAACGAAATTAGACAGGTGCATAAATTTGGGCACCCCAACAGAAAAATCACATTAATATTCAGTAGAGCCTCCTTTAGCAGAAATAACAGCCTCCAGACACTTCCTATAGCCTGTAATGAGTATCTGGATTCTGGATGAATGTCTAAGATCGGACACCCCCCCCTTCCATCGGACGCCCCCCTCATCTAGTTTTGTCCCACCACTTCCTTTCACATGAGCAGTCCAATTGGAGCTGCCTGTCTGTTTTTCAGGCGGAGGCAATTGGACCCTCCATTCTCCTCTATGGAGCAGCAGGTGCAATCTCCAATCCAATCCGGTCCGCTACATCCAACCACCCATAGAGCAGAGCGGGCACCGCAGAGGGTGTGCATGGCACCCTGTACAGCAAGGGACAGGCAGGTAAGTAACTTTAATGCAGAAGAGACAAAGCATCTCTCTTCTGCATTAAAATCCCTGTCTGTCCACTCATTTTAAAACTCAGACTAAATTTCCACTTTAATATAGGTCTTACAGTTTCAGGCAGGTTCTCCCCTAAATTTGTGCTGCGGCTGGGGTGCCCCACTTTCTGGCAGGACCTATGCGGGAGGAGTGTGACCTCACAGGGCACCATTGCTAAATCACTCCGCTCCTCCTGCCCACCCCATAGAAAAGCATTCTTAGTGACACTGCAAATACTGTTGCTTAATAGCTAAGCAACAGTAGTTGCAGTGTTACTAACAATGCATTTCTAAGGGGTGGGCAGGAGGAGCGGAGTGATTTATCAATTGTGCCCTATGAGCAGTGGCGTAGCGTGGGGGGTGCAGGGGGTGCCGTGGCCCCGGGCGCGACATTTAGGGGGGCGCCAGTATGTGTCACTGACTGCCTCCTCCTAATTTCTAATTCCTGTGTCTCCGGGCTCCGGCCGCCATGTTAAGTGTCCGGCGCCCTGTGATTGGGCGTATGGGGGTCATGTGAGGCGTAGGGCCGGCCTGTCCTCGATCGCTCCTGAAGTCCCGCCTCCTCACATGACCCCCATACGCCCAATCACAGGGCACTGGACACTGAACATGGCAGCAAGCAGAGCGCAGGGGAGAGAAGAATGTGAGCCGCCGCTGTCTTCTCCTCCTTATCCGGATCGATGCAGCCAGGATAAGAAGGTTAGTGAGACTCCCTCGTGAGAGTCTTGTTACTGGCCTGGGGGGGGGGGGGGGGCGAGAGAGGCTGTAGGCAGGACAGTGTAGTGTAGTATAGTGGTTAGTATAGTGGTCATTATAGTGTAGTTTAGTATGGAGGTCAGTGTAGTGTAGTGGTCAGTATGGGGGGCAGTGTAGTGGACAGTGTAGTGTAGTATAGTGGACAGTATAGTGGATAGTGTAGTATAGTATAGTGGTTAGCATAGTGCTCAGTATAGTGTAGTTTAGTATGGAGGTCAGTGCAGTGTAGTATAGTGGTTAGTATGGTGGTTAGTGTAGTGGACAGTATAGTGGTCAGTATAGTGTAGTCGACAGTGTAGTGTAGTATGGTGGTCAGTGTAGTGTAGTATGGTGGTCAGTGTAGTGTAGTATAGTGGTCAGTATAGTATAGTGGTCAGTGTAGTGTAGTATAGTGGTCAGTATAGTATAGTGGTCAGTGTAGTGTAGTATGGTGGTCAGTATAGTGTAGTACAGTGGTCAGTATAGTGGTTAGTGTAGTATAGTATAGTGGTCAGTATAGTATAGTGGTCAGTATAGTGTAGTTTAGTATGGAGGTCAGTGTAGTGTAGTGGACAGTATAGTATAGTGGACAGTGTAGTATGGTGGTCAGTATAGTGTAGTATAGTGGACAGTGTAATGTAGTATAGTGGACAGTGTAGTATGGTGCTCAGTATAATGTAGTATGGTGGACAGTGTAGTATGGTGGACAGTGTAGTGTAGTGGACAGTGTAGTATAACAGACAGCGTAGTATAGTGGTCAGTGTAGTGTAGTATAATGGCCAGTATAGTGGTTAGTGTAGTATAGTATAGTGGTTAGTATAGTGTAGTTTAGTATGGAGGTCAGTGTAGTGTAGTGGACAGTGTAGTATACTGGTCAGTGTAGTGTAGTATAGTGGACAGTGTAGTATAGTGGTCAGTGTAGTGTAGTATAGTGGACAGTGTAGTATGTTGGTCAGTATAGTGTAGTATAGTGGACAGTGTAGTATAGTGGTCAGTGTAGTGTAGTATAGTGGACAGTGTAGTATGGTGGTCAGTATAGTGTAGTATACTGGACAGTGTAGTGTAGTGGTCAGTGTAGTGGACAGTATAGTATAGTGGACAGTGTAGTATAGTGGACAGTGTAGTATAGTGGACAGTATAGTGTAGTATAGTGGTCAGTGTAGTGTAGTATAGTGGACAGTGTAGTATGGTGGTCAGTATAGTGTAGTATAGTGGTTAGTATAGTATAGTGGACAGTGTAGTATAGTGGTCAGTATAGTGTAGTATAGTGGTCAGTGTAGTGTAGTATAGTGGTCAGTGTAGTATGGTGGTCAGTATAGTGTAGTATAGTGGACAGTGTAGTGTAGTATAGTGGACAGTGTAGTATGGTGGTCAGTATAGTGTAGTATAGTGGTCAGTGTAGTATAGTGGTCAGTGTAGTGTAGTATAGTGGTCAGTGTAGTGTAGTATAGTGGTCAGTGTAGTATAGTGGTCAGTGTAGTGTAGTATAGTGGACAGTGTAGTATGGTGGTCAGTGTAGTGTAGTATAGTGGACAGTGTAGTATGGTGGTCAGTATAGTGTAGTATAGTGGTCAGTGTAGTATAGTGGACAGTGTAGTATAGTGGTCAGTGTAGTGTAGTATAGTGGTCAGTGTAGTATAGTGGACAGTGTAGTATAGTGGTCAGTGTAGTGTAGTATAGTGGTCAGTGTAGTATGGTGGTCAGTGTAGTGTAGTATAGTGGTCAGTGTAGTATAGTGGACAGTGTAGTGTAGTATAGTGGTCAGTGTAGTGTAGTATAGTGGTCAGTATAGTGTAGTATAGTGGACAGTGTAGTATGGTGGTCAGTATAGTGTAGTATAGTGGTCAGTGTAGTAAAGTGGACAGTGTAGTGTAGTATAGTATAGTGGTCAGTGTAGTGTAGTATAGTGGTCAGTATAGTGTAGTATAGTGGTCAGTATAGTGTAGTATAGTGGACAGTATAGTATAGTGGTCAGTATAGTGGTCAGTGTAGTATAGTGGACAGTATAGTATAGTGGTCAGTATAGTGGTCAGTGTAGTATAGTGGACAGTATAGTGGACAGTATAGTATAGTGGTCAGTGTAGTATAGTGGACAGTATAGTATAGTGGTCCGTGTAGTGGACAATGTAGTGTAGTGGACAGTGTAGTTCTCAGTGTAGTGGTCAGTATCGGGAATCAGGTAGGTCAGTACTATTGTATTTGAAGGGACTCAGGGATAGCTAAAAGTCCGCAGGTTAGGGGGCGCAAATTACTTGCCTTGCCCTGGGTGCTGACAACCCACGCTACGCCACTGTTTGTGAGGCAGGGCCTTCTTTAAGGCAGAGCAAAAGGGGCAGCTGCCCTGGGCCCTGTCATTGTTGTGGGGCCCAAAGCAGCTGCCTCATATGTATATCATGCCCCCTGCAGTGAGGAGATGATGTGCTGTACCCTCTAGCAACCAATCAGTGAGCAGTATTACTGTACAGTAATCTCTAGCAACCAATCAACAAGCAGCAATCATGTGCTGTAACATCTAGCAACTAATCAGTAAGCCGTAATGTGTGCTGTAACCTCTAGCAGCCAGTCAGTAAGCGGTAATGATACACTGTAACCTCTGGCAACCAATCGCAATCACTGCCTGATCTGATACAGTAAACTGATTTTAAATCTAGCTGCTATTTATTGTATGTCTCAGAGCAGGTGGAGAGCCGAAATTGTATAGGGGGGCCCAAGAAAACGTTTGCCTAGGGTCCAATCACTATTAAAGATGGCCCTGCTGTGAGGTGCTGGCACCACTGTGAGTAACCAGACAAGCTGACAACAGTGTGTGTCGTTAGACTTGACCTGCATTGGCAACCATTTAGTATGCACCCTTAGGAGCTGTAGTACCTGTTGTGAGCCCCCCCCCCCAGGTATTCCACTGCCTCTTATTCTCCCCTCATTCTCCCCTCATTGCAGAGCACCCCTCTCCCCTTGTCCCCCCATTACACAGAGCGCCCACCCTCTGCTGAAAAGTTTACTACTACTGTACTTACTTCAGTTTATCGGAGCCACGCTACCTTCCTGTCCCATTTGAATGACGTCACCTCAGAGGCCGGGACTAGAAGTCACTTGTCAGGTGGGATCTCACTCCGCCTGACAGAGAATGCAAAGTAGTTTGGACTGGTGTGGGATGCAGGTAGGGTTGCCACCTGTCCAGGATTCACCCGGACAGTCCGGGTTTTGAATCATGTGTCCGTGTTTCAGTCCACCTGAAACCCGAACACAATATTTAGACAGGAATGTGGTTCAGGACAGAACGTGACAGAAGGGTGAGGGGCCACTATGTGCACCGCATTACCATTCTCTTTGGAGTTCCCAAAGGTGTCCCAGGTCTGTTACAATCCTATAGTGTATACTAAAAAAAATGACTGTGCACCGCTAAAGTGTTCGGGTTTAGCTTGTAGAAAAAGTGGAAACCCTATGTAGGAACATGCAGTTATAAAAGATGAGTCTTGCAGTTATAAAATATGTTCTTTGAGGTGGGAATATCCCATCTCTTCTTCCTGGAGAAACAGTCAAGGCAAAGATAAGATAGGTTGGAAGTAGGGTTGCCACCTGTCCTGGATTCACCCGAACAGTCCGGGTTTTAAATCATGTGTCCAGGTTTCAGTGCGCCTGAAACCCAGACACAATATTCAGACAGGAATGGGACTCGGATCGGGGCCTGATAGGAGGGTGAGGGGCCACTATGCATGCCACATTAATATTCTCTTTGAAGCATTCAAAGGTGTCCCAGGTCAGTTACAATCCCATAGTGTATGCTAAAAAAATAAATAATCACTGTGCGCTGGTAAAGTGTTCGGGTTTGGCTTGAAGAAAAAGTGGCAACCCTAGGTGCAGGACCACACTCGGCACCCCGCTGCAGCTCTGCTTTCTGTGTGTCATGTATCCAGCTGGGAGACTTTAACCCCGTGGCTTCCTGCACACCGAACCTCGCCTGCGTCCTCCTCCTCTTCCAGGTAATAGATGAGCCCAGAGCTTCTGCCCCTTCCGCATCCTGTAGTCCCAGCCCTGCTACCTTTCGCCATGCTCTGCTGTGCTGGATAAATATGCAATCAGGCTGGGGGTGGCGCCGACCCCCTGCTAAGTGCTGCCCTAGGCCTGGGCCTTGTCGGTAGGGTTGCCACCTTTTCTTCAAGCCAAACCTGAACACTTTAGCGGCCTGGGACACCTTTGGGTGCCCCAGAGAGAGTTGTAATGCGGTATGCATAGCATGCCCCAGCAAACAGTGGGTGTGGCTAAATTGCTCTTGCTGACATCATTGTTCTGCCCCCCCGGTGATGTCGAACCTGCCCCCAGACAGCCACCCACAGCTCTCAGATGGCAGCAGATTTGTGTGTGATTTTCTTGGTTACTTGGGGAGCCACAGCCCGGTCTGAATAATGTGTCCGGGTTTCAGTCTGCCTGTAGGTTAAATGAATATCTCCGAAACATGTACCGTTTAGGAGGTATTCACCTGGTTGGCAGCGGGTGACATAACAGGTATGCCCCACCTTCAGAGCTCTGCGACTCCCGCGCGCAAGTGCGGGAGTGATGTCATAGTGGGCCGCCAATTCACGTGGCCGCAGCCCGCCGAACCCGGAAAGAAGACCGGGTGAAGATGAAAGCTTCTGCAGCGGTGACCGCTCGCCGCATATTAGCATAATATACCTTTACCTTGCAGGGAGAAAGTTTTTTTTTTTTCTACTACTTTGCTACCACTTTACACTTTTGTATGTGTAAATAACTAACAAAGTAATCCTCCATGCCCATTAGCTAATCTATAATTATGGGGTGCGGTTCCCCTAAAAGATTTACAAGACTACAAAAAAAAAGGAAAAGACCGTGCAAATCTATCATAAAACTTTTATTATTTACACCCTTTATTCATGTTTGCATTCCTCCCCACCATGACATAAAGTTAACACTGACCATTGTCATTATTCTCTCTCTGGAGACACCATTCAATTTAATTGCCTGTTTCATTACATATACATACAAGGTAGCATGCAAGATACATGAGTGGGTTTATTGCGGAATAAATCACATGAAGTTATATCACCAATAAATAATCCAATAATTGATTCCCCTCCCCCATTGTATAAACCAAAGCCCTTATACAAATACCTTTTCATTTACAGTCTCTAATAAGTCAATGAATAAACTGTGATTTTTAACCACTATCCTCCTAATTGTGATTTTTTTTTCCATATATATCTTTTTTTTATATATATATGATGCTGCATAAATCCATTATATTGCATACTTTATAGATACACCAACATATGTTTTCACTTGGTTTGAATTCTTAAAATGATACTAAACAGAGAAGTGTTAATTACCATAATTCATTCACATAAATTATATATATCTTGTATTTTTTTTTTAACCACTTCAGCCACGGAAGGATTTGCCCCCCTAATGACCAGGCCATTTTTTGCGATATGGCACTGCGTCGTTTTTACTGACAATTGCGTGGTCATGCGACACTATTCCCAAACAAAATTTACGTCCTTTCCCCCCACAAATAGAGTTTTCTTTTGGTGGTATTTGATCACCTCTGCGGTTTTTATTTTTTGTGCTATAAACAAAAAAGACCGACAATTTTGAGAAATAAACAATATTTTTTACTTTTTGCTATAATAAATATCCCAAAAAAACGAACCCCCCCCCCCCCCAAAAAACAAATTTCTTCATCAGTTTAGGCTGATATATATACTTCTACATATTTTCGGTAAAAAAAAATCACAATAAGGGTATATTGATTGGTTTGCGCAAAAGTTATAGCGTCTACAAAATAGGGGATACATTTATGGCATTTTTATTATTATTTTTTTTTTTTTACTAGTAATGGCGGTGATCTGCAATTTTTAGCGGGACTGTGACATTGCGGCGGACAGATTGGACACATTTGACAGTTTTTTGGGACCATTGACGTTTTTTTTACAGAGCTAAAAATAGCCACTGATTACTGTATAAATGACACTGGCAGGGAATAGGTTAACACTAGGGGGCGATCAAGGTGTTAAGTATGTTTCCTGGGAGGTGTTTCTAACTGTATGGGGGCTGGGCTGATTGGAGGAGGAGAAAAATCGCTGTTCCTAATCACTAGGAACAGCAGATCGCTCTCTAATTCCCCTGTCAGAACAGGGATCTGTCTGTTCACATTGACAGATCCTGGTTCTGGCTCTCGTTCCCACGATCGCAGGTGGCCGGCCGACATCTCGGCTGCCGGCCACGTGCATCGGGTCGCCTGCCTTAAAGGAGCCGGCGTACCTTTGCGGCGATTTGCGGGAACGTGCTGACCTGTCAGCGTATAATGGTGGCGGCTGGTCAGCAAGTGGTTAAGGAAACGACAGCTGCCTCCTTAACAACCGAAGAGTCATTAGCTGTCAGTGGGCTTCCTTACTGACAGCTGACTGTAAATAAAATAATTGCCGGCAAAAAAAGCGCCTTCAGGTCTGGTATGAATTTTATGAAACCCCCACGCCAAAATTAAATTTAAAAAAAGGCGTAGGGTTCCCCCAAAATCCTTACCAGACCCTTATCTGAGCATGCAGCCTAGCAGTCCTGGAAAGGGGGGGGCGAGTGAGCGTCCCCCCTCCTGAACCATACCAAGCCAATCTTAATAGGGACAAGGGCCTCTTCCACACAACCCTGGCTGGTGGTTGTGGGGGTCTGTGTGTGGGGGCTAATCTGAATCTGGAAGCCTCCTTTAACAAGGGGGCACCCAGATCCCACCGCCCTATGTGAATGAGTATGGGGGTATATTGTACCCCTACTCATTCACCAAAAAAAGTGTCAAAAATAAATAAAAACACAGAGACAATTTTTGACAATTCCTTTATTAAAAGAAAACAAAAACAATGTCCCACAAAGTAAATTGAGCGTCAATCACGATGAATGCAGTTGACCTGAAAAAATAAATAAAAAGAAGTCCATACCCGATGAAGGCTCCCGCTGTCTGACAGTTCTCAAATAACGAAGGGGCGGGGCCACCTGATGATGTAACTGGGTGACCTCGCCAACTTGTGATGTCATGGACCCAGCATTCCCCTGGTCATAGACGTCAGGCACAAAACGCAATCTGCTGCGGGGAAAAAAGTCCTTGACCCTTTCCAAAAATGCAGCAGCTGAAAAATGCATAGATGTGAATGTGTCCCATAGGAAACCATGCTAAATGGACTGTAACTCAAAATGCATGGGTGTGAACCTTACATTTGATATATTTAATACTGATTTATATTAAAACAAAGCTTTTTTGTGAGTTTCTTAGTGAATGTAATCAATCAGCATGTTATATCCCACCCCCATAGTGTTTAGCGAAAGGAGGACATGGAGGAGGGATGGAGGAGAGTGTCAGGTGTCACTGTGTATACGCCAACCTGTGTGACCCTATAGTCATGTGGGCTGCACAGATAAGAAAAAGGAGGAAATTAAGGGCTTAGAAGGGAAGTAAGATTGAGCATGCTCCATAGTGCAGGGGTCCCGAATCCTTGGACCTGTTGATAATCAAGCCACGGTCTGGACAGGGCTATCAAAGACCGCAGTCACCGCTCACCTCCCGCTATGTGGCCATGCCTGTGTCTTCTCTCCAGGCTTTCCCGGCTCGCCGACAATGTTATCCTATCAGCAGAGGAGGTGTTGGGAGGAGCTGGAGATCTGCACAGAGAGCGGGAGTCTTTTTATATTAACAAGTGGGTGACCACTCGCTTTTTAATATGATAAGTTGGACATCTCCCGCCCTCCGTCTAGATCTGTAGGTCTTCCTGCCCTCTGCCCTGCTGATAGGATGACATTGTCGCCGGGGACAGGAGGAGAGTCAGGAGAGGAGACACAGGCTGAATCCTGTCTCTGCTCTGCGAAAGGTAGGACTGTGCAGGGGCGGCAGAGAGTAAAAGGGGGCACTGTGATTAGAGAGAAAAGAGGGGGGGCATGACTGCAAGGGGCACTGTGATGGGGGGCTGTGATTGCTAGGGGTACTGTGATATACAGTGTCTTGCAAAAGTATTAGTAGCCTCACAACCTGGAATTAACATGGATTGTTTGAGGATTTGCATCAATTAATTTACAGAACATGCCCACAACTTTGAAGATTTTTTTTTTATTTAGCGTGAAGTAAACAACAAATAGGACAAAAAAACAGAAAAAGTCAATGTGCATAACTATTCCCCCCCCTCAAGTCAATACTTTGTAGAGCCGCCTTTTGCGGCTATCACAGCTCCAAGTCTCTTTGGATAAGTCTCTATGAGCTTGCCACATCTTACCACTGTGATTTTTGCCCATTCCTCCATGCAAAACTGCTCCAGCTCCTTCAAGTTGGATGGTTTGCGCTTGTGATTGGATTGAGGTCTGGGCTTTGACTAGGCCATTCCAACACATTTACATGTTTCCCCTTAAACCACTCAAGTGTTGCTTTAGCAGTGTGTTTGGAACCATTGTCCTGCTGGAAGGTGAACCTTCGTCCTAGCCTCAAATCACACACAGAGTGGTACAGGTTTTGCTCAAGAATATCCCTGTATTTAGCACCATCCATCTTTCCTTCAACTCTGACCAGTTTCCCCAGTCCCGACTGCTGAAAAATCCCCACAGCATGATGCTGCCTCCACCATGTTTCACAGTGGGGATGGTGTTCTTTGGGTGATGTATTGTGTTGGGTTTGCGCCAGACATAGCGTTTTCTTTGATGGTGTTCAATTTGAGTCTCATCAGACCAGAGCACCTTCCTCTATACATTTTGGGAGTCTCCCACATGCCTTTTCACAAACTCAAAACGTGCCATTTTGTTTTTTGCTGAAAGTAATGGCCTTCTTCTGGCCACTCTGCCAAAAAGCCCAACTCTATGGAGCGTACGGCATATTGTCGTCCTATGTACAGATACTCCAGTCTCTGCTGTGGAACTCTGAAGCTCCTCCAGGGTTACCTTAGGTCTCTGTGCTGCCTCTTTGCTTAATGCCCTCCTTGTGAGTTTTGGTGTGCGGTCGTCTCTTGGCAGGTTTGCTGTTGTGCCATATTCTTTCCATTTGGTTATGATAGAGTTGATGGTGCTCCTAGGGATCATCAAAGATTTGGATATTTCTTTTATAACCTATCCCTGACTTGTACTTCTCAACAACATTGTCCCTTACTTGTTTGGAGAGTTCCTTGGTCTTCATGGCAGTGTTTGGTTAGTGGTGCCTCTTGCTTAGGTGTTGCAGCCTCTGGGGCCTTTCAAAAAGGTGTGTATATGTAATGACAGATCATGTGACACTTAGATTGCACACAGGTGGACATCATTTCACAAATTATGTGACATCTGAAGATAATTGGTTGCACCGGGGTTTTTTATGGGCTTCATAACAAAGGGGGTGAATACAAACGCACATGCCAATTATCAGTTTCTTATTTCTGAAAAATAGTTTTATGTTTATATTTTTCTAATTTTACTTCACCAACTTAGACTATTGTGTTCTGATCCATCACATATAATTCAGATTAAAAAGAAAACATTGAACTAAAGGCTGTAATGTAACAAAATAGGTAAAAAGCCAAGGGGGTGAATAATTTTGCAAGGCACTGTAAAGGGGACTGCACTTTAAAGGGGCACTGACCAATGCCCCTATTGAGAGAAAATGTAGTAAAGCAATCTCTCTTATAATAGATTGATCGTGAGAAAATTTATTGTTCCCTTTTTTCTTTTTAGATCTCTGTAATTCTGAGGTTGAACAACTCCAAGCCTTCTGATGTCTAATTCTGAGGTTGAACAACTCCAGGCCACTTGACCTCTGTAGTTCTGAGAAGTTTGAACCATTCCAGGCCACCTGATCTCTGTAATTCTGAGAAGTTTGAACCATTCCAGGCCAACTCACCTATTCTGAGAAGAATGAACAACTACAGGCCACACAGCTTCCTCCAACTCTGCAATCATTGTCCCGCAGCTGCTCTGGTCTGCTCCAGCCTCCTTCATGTGTACCATTCAGGCCCCAGTATTGCATGTGGTGATGCTGAAGCTCCGCCCACAGACTGGTGTTGGCGGTTTTAAAAAGAATGTAGCGGAGGATTCTCAGGACAGGGAATGTCATTACAGCTAGTCATCAAATTTTGTATGGGGATGAAGTGACATGGATCTAGCTGTGATGGGGAACTGGATCATCTGGAAGCCAGGACCAATGCCTTCTGCTCTGGAGGACTTAAATATTACATGATTTTTGCGTATATTTTGTATTGCATGTAGTATGCACTAAAAAAATGCCTTATTTAACTCATGCATTAAATATTTCTGTTTTGTGGTAAAAAAAATAAATAAATAAATAAAGGGGCACTGTAATGATTGCAGTTCCCCATTACAGTGCAGTCCCCTTTATATCACAGTGCCCCTAGCAATAACAGCCCTCACCATTACATTAATGTAAAGTGGACTGCACTATAAAGGGGCACTGTAATGTAAAGGGGGCTGTGATGTGAACAGGAACTGAGGACACTGTGGGGCAGCTTTTAAGGGGGAGCTGTGCTGTAAAGGGGGTTGTGGTGTGAAAGGGGGCTAAGGACCGACTCCGTGAATATCCAATCACTAAGCGCCCCTGCAAACATCTCCTCTTCTCCTATACCATGGAAAAAATTACATCCACAAAACCGGTCCCTGGTGCAAAAAAGGCTGGAGACCGCTGCCTTAGAGGACACCAGCTGGTCTACACAATCTCAATCTGCAGTGAGGACACAGAGAAGATGGAAGGGACAGCTGAAGGCAGGATCAACCAGGTATATTTCACTCAACGCAAAACAAATGCTTTAGTGGCTTTGTCAGTATGAATGCTGTTACATCGCATGTAATGAGAGTTTTTCATAGTCTGGGTTTAATGACACTTTAATTATTTCTATGGTTAGCCCCACCATAAATCCAATCCAGTAAATCAGAGAGTGAGTGGTGCTTGACCCAGAGAACACTGAACTTTTACAGGACATTTTTACAGGGTCAAGGCCACTTAGCAGGTGAGACAACTAGTAACAATTCCCATAGTTGGCTCATGCGCATTGGTGTTTTTTTCCTGAAGCCAACAATGCGGCCACGGCCCTGGAGGCAGCCATACTCACCTCTTATGAATCCCTACAGTACCTGGTTCATCGTCTATCCCTTAGAGGGAGGGAGAGCACTAAAATCCTTGAAATGACTCTACGAATTTTTAAATTAACTAAAATGCTGCCAGATACCGAACATCGAACCTACTCACCGAATACTCCATTATGGGGGAACCCAAATCTAAAGGAATTTGCCCGTAGGACAGATGGAGAATTCTGGTCAAAAAAAGGGGTAAAAACAATAATGCATTTGTTCTCGAATAATACGTTTCGGTCATTTGAGGAGTTTCGCCAGGACTATAAGCTACCACGTACGGCCTACTTCCTTTACTTGCAAATACGCCACATGGCAACCACGCAGTTTGGGCTGCGCAATATAGCTATTCAACTGTCTCCGCTAGAGCACCTACTACTAGATTCTTCTCATAACAAACTAGTCTCCACATACTATAAATCTCTATTGCACTCCACAACGCTTAGACTCAGCAACACACTTAACAAGTAGAAAGCTGATATTCCCGAGCTGACAGAGCACATCTGGCAGGGAATACTTCCCCTCCAGGTCCCCTCTGTCATCTCTTCCAGGGATAAGGTCATACAGACCAAACTATTATATAGATCATACTTTACGCCATCATTATTATTCAAACTCAACAGACTTCCATCGGCAGTGTGCTCCAGATGTAGTAATGCGGATGCTACCTTTTTCCATTTGATGTGGGAGTGCACTGAGATCAGGCGGTTCTGGTCAGGGGTCACTGCTTTTATCAGTTCCCTGACCCAATTGCCTAATATCTGCAACCCCCTGAGATGTCTATTGGGGTATGTGGACGATGAGAGTATATCTAAAAATAAGCAAACATTTCTGAGAATTGTACTGTTTTATGCTAAAAAATCGATCACTATTCACTGAAAATCACAAGCCCCACCCACGATAGCATTTTGGTTGAATCAGGCTATACCGTTATATAAACTAACATATGAAGCCAGAGGATGCCCAAAAAAATTTCAAAAAATATGGGGTTTATGGACTAGTTCTGAAAATACTATTACACCTGCCATATGAAGCTTATAAAGAAACTCCGATCAATGTTACAAAGGTTCATAAAAATAGAGCAGACATATGTAACTGTAAACTATGATAACATGTTTACCAAATGTATACCAGTGTCTTTTATTTTGTATTGGAATGAGCGATGTTCGCTCAGAATATGTATATGTTTGAATGTTTGTTCGTCTTGTACCAAAAAAACAAATAAAAATTTAACTTTAAAAAAAAAAAAAAAAACAATTCCCATAGTGAAACATCAAAGCGAACAAGGTAATTGCTTGGATAAAAGTTAGATATTTGCAGCGGCTGGCCCATATTTTCAGAGTTGACATTTAACTTGGAGGTTACCTTTAAGTTTTGTTTTAACAAACAAAGTACATAAACAGATTGGGATGATGAGATGCGCCCAAAATAGAACCCGCATTAATTATACCCGGCACATTCTCACAATGCAGATCCTTCTTATAATATATTGCCGTACAGTATGTGGCATTTCCAAATGTAAATGAAGCCATAAAGATATTCATGGAGGAATTATGCATTCGTTCAGTGTCACTTCTACAGAGAGCTGAAACACTCAGCCTAATGGTTTATGGTGTAAGAGACATAATGAATCACCAGCAAGGGAATCGCTGAAGTTAAAGCAGATTATCTTAGGAATTCCAAATCCTATCGTGACTTTTTGGCTTTGTCACCTCTGGTGTAGAAGACTGCATCATTTATGGAGATAAGCAGTGCATGTCCTCATTAGCAGAAGCCACCGTGTCTACCTTATTTCAAAGGCAGCTAAAATAAGGCGCAGGTTCTAATCCTATTATGAAGAACGGCCTACAAGTCAAAGCAGCAGGAACGTGGTGCGAGGATGGCGCAAATTCTTTATTCATGAGTTTTAAAGGGGCTTGTGAACTACTTCCGGAACTAAGAGCGGCTTGAAGCATAGTGTATCAAAGAGGATTTCAAGTTCAAAAAGTGCTTGTTAGCTTATTAAAGTGAAACTACAAGTTCCTGTGCAACACCATCTCTTAGTACAGTTACATGTCTTATAAAATAACCCGAACTATGAAGCTGTGCCCAAAAAAAGGTAGGCTAAGAAAAAGGACTAGTCACCAGTATTGCCTGAAGGCTCCCTACAGCTGATCTTTTCCATTTTACTGATTTAAAATGCCTTGTTCTGCACTGTGTCTCTGTGTGAAGGTGGCCATCTTGGTAGAGTAGCTAGGCTTTGGCTCCTCTTATCAGAGCTGCTACATTGACAACTGGTGAGCTGATGTCTGGTAAGGGAACAGTCAAGCAGTAGCAGGAGAGATTCAGGAAGCACAGATCCATAGAATAATTGAAACAGAAGCAGGGAGATCCTTGCACTGCAGTTCCTCAGGAAAAGCTTCCTCTCCAGGAAGGAGAACAGTGATAAGCACAGTGGTGACATCACACAATCTAACTCAAAATCTCTTGCAACTAGCAGTCAGAGACAGCAGTTTTTCAAATGGGGTGACTTTTGGGTTTACCTGGGATGTCACAACTAGAGGTGCACCTAGGGTTGCCGCCTTTTCTTCAAGCCAAACCCGAACACTTTAGCAGTCTGGGGCACATTTGAGTGCTCCAAGGAGAGTAGTAATGCGGTTTGCATAGCGTGCTGCAGCGAACATTGGGTGTGGCCAAATTGCTCTTGCAGACATCATTACCCTGCCCCCCCAGTGATGTTGAACCTGCGCCCAGACAGCCACCCGCAGCTCCCGGACAGCAACAAATTTGTGTGTGACTATCTTGCTTACTTGGGGAGCCACAGTCCAGTCTGTCCGTCTGCCTGAAACCCAAACACATGATTCAAAACCCAGACTGTCCGGGTGAATACCAAACAGGTGGCAACCCTAGGTGCACCGAATGGATATTTCGGTGCATCTCTAGTTACAACCACAGGACCTAGTTTGCCTTGGATCAGTGTCATGGGTTGCCATGATGTGGACCGGTCAGCTGGCACAATAATAACCAGTGACCCTTAAGGGCTGGACATTGCAATAATCTTAGTGGCCGGCCTGCCCTCACTACCGAATGCTCAGAATAACGTAACGAAATTCGTCCGCATTTCTGAAATTCGGACTGAAATTCGAATCGAATTTTACATTGAACTCCAGTCGAATTCTATCTACACACAATGCTGAAGTCAAAGACTGTGTGTGTTAATAGGGTACCATTTGGAAATAATGCTGTTTTTGTTATGCCAAAGGTGATTTAAAGAGTCATTGTAATCATTTGATGAAGATTTTTCTTTTGTTTGTTCACTTTGCTGCATTCAAATCGAAAACAATATAACATTTTCGTTTCGAACAATTTGAAAATTTATCGATTTGAACATATTGAATAAAAATAAATAAATGTAAGTTCTAAGAACATTTGAACATTTTGAATACGAATTCCGAATACAAATTGAACGAATAAACCAAATTGATCTAAATGAAATAACTAGATCAACAAATCAAAACGAAACTAAACGAAACAAATTTTTTCGTCATGCACATGTCTAGAGCCCAGACCTGCTCCACTTTTCACCCTTTGCCTAGCTACTGACCAAAAGTTAGGGCTCTGATGTGAAGTGAAGACTGTGTGATTGGGGGCTCTGTGATGGGACAGTGTGATTGAGGGCTCTTTGGTGGGGGAGACTGTGGGATTGGGGGGCTCTGATGTGAAGTTGGGACTGTGTGATCAGTGGGGCTCTGTGATAGGGGTACTGGGTGATTGGAGGTTCTGTGATGGGGAAAAATGTGTTATTAGGGGGCTTTGAGAAGGACAGACTGTGTGATTGGGAGGGGGCTCTGTGAGAGGAGACTGTGTGATGGGGGAACTCCGTGATTTTATTATAGGCGGTCAACAATGCCAAGAGTTGGTGAAATCAGGGGTCCGTCATCCAGAGATAATTCTGAAAAACATCTGGATTATTCTCCTGGAGCTCCCGTAGCAAAGGCATATGACATAATTGGTCACGATTAAGACAGCAAACAATTTTTGGTCCAAGAACTCCTCCTCCTCCTGTTCCTGGACTAGACTTGGGTCAAAGCAATAACTCCAAGGCCAATAATAAATAACACGTTATCTCCTCCGATTCCGCAACATGGCTGGTTGACGAACAGCCATTCAGAAATGAACCGAAAAGCACGAAGTGAAAAGTGCGAATCAACACCCACCAAACTTCTACTACACGAAATTAGCAGAAGGAGCCCAAAGAGTGGCACTAAAGAGCTGAAAAACAACGTAGTACATCACTACATTCGCCAACAATTGTGTGCCGTGTGTATGCATGACTAGTTTGGGCCAACGCCCTTCGGACAAAAGTCCACGGTTTTGTTGGCCAACAATCCGATCGTGTGTACGAGGCTTTAGACAGTTGTCCTTGAAACTTGTCCATGTTGAAAGATTTGCCCGCACCTTCTATTCCAGTAACAGTCATAACTTTTTTTAAATTTCTCATCACTTTCTGCTCCAATTACACTTTCTGCACCAGTGTAGCAACCTGGTCCTAAACAGGGCTGCTAATAAATCTAGTTGTGCTAGGTGGTAACTAGCCTGGCTAATTGATAGTTTGATCCACTGATTTCTGTCTTAAGTCTGAGTTTAATTGGTAGTCTATCTCTTCTGTCAAAAGGTAGATGATGGATTAGAATGAATTCAAGTGATTGGCTGAGACAACTTATTTACCCATAAGCAGGAGTTTCTTTTGGCTGCTGTGCATGCTGGGATAGGCTATTTATTCGGGAGCAGTCAGGTGATCAGGGTTCTTTTCACCCGGGCCTGCTGCCTGGGTGGGTGTGTATCAAACAGCTCCTCGTTGATGGACCTGAAGCCTAAGTCCTATCCAATAATTCAAGGGGCCGCAAAGGAGGAGCAGCAGAGATTACGCTCGAAGCCTGGGGTGGAACCACGTGTATTAGAGGCTCAGCCCGAGGGGAGCCTGTTCATTGCCAGAGGTAAAGGAGAAGCAGTTGCCGGAGGGACGACCACTCCTGTTATCCATGGGAAAGTTTGGCAGGGATGAAGTTCTGAAGGAGCACCAGAGCAGACACTTCACTAGCCAGGGGACGGTGCAGTAAGTGGAAAAGCTTCAGTGGCGACTCATCCAGGAATACAACTGGTACCTGTAAGTAAAGCTTGAAGATAAGTACAGCGGGTAGCTGTGGGTGAAGCTCGAGGGATCCATCAGGTAGCTGAGAGATAAGAAGTCTAGTGAGAGAAAGCGCCCTTTTATCTGTATTGCTGTCTGCCTATTATTTTATTTTATTATTATTATTTCCCACCATATCTGTTAAGAGAAATACAACTCTCTTTGTTCATTTTTGCAAAAAGTGACTGGCGCCAAATCTTTCCACCTTGCACCACACCCACTATGCCTAGTAACCTGCGAAAGAAAACTCACCCAAGCTCTACCGCTGTATAATGTAGTTAGTGTGCAGAGTGGTCGGTGCTCTGGCTAATTGAGTTCACAGTGAATCCATAACAAGTACAAGCCGGCAACTCGACAGCTTCTCCATAGAAAATTTTATTGTAGCATTATAGCAGTAACATCATCTAAAAGCTGACGCGTTTCAGCCTAAGCCTTCATCAAAGCACCACTGCACCATGAAAAGGAATGTTAGTTCTCTCTGGCTCTAGGGGTCACCATCAGGCCCTTGGAAGTTGGGGAGAGCGCTACACCTGGACAAATAAAGAAGGTAAAAAAAAACTGGAATGGGGTTGTAACTGTACCCTACTCTAAACTAGAAAGACTGATATAGGTGCACCAAAAGTATACACTATATTGTCAAAAGTATTGGGATGCCTGCCTTTAAACACACATGAACTTTAATGGCATCCCAGTCTTAGTCCAATATTCAAGTTCAATATTGAGCTGGCCCACACTTTGCAGCTGTAACAGCTTCAACTCTTCTGGGAAGGCTGTCCATAAGGTTTAGGAGTGTGTCTATGGGAATGTTTGACCATTCTTCCAGAAGCACATTTGTGAGGTCAGGCACTGATGTTGGACAAGAAGGCCTGGCTTGCAGTTTCTGCTCTAATTCATTCCAAAGGTGTTCTATTGGGTTGAGGACAGGACTTTGTGCAGGCCAGTCAAACTCGCTCATCCATGTTTTTATGGACCTTGCTTTGTGCACTGGTCCAAATTATTTGGTGGAGGGGGGATTATGGTGTGGGGTTGTTTTTCAGTGAAGGGAACTCTTAAAGTGTCAGCAATGCATACCAATACATTTTGGACAATTTCATGCTCCCAACTTTGTGGGAACAGTTTCAGGATGGTTCCTTCCTGTTCCAACCTGACTACAAATCAGTGCTCAAAGCAAGGTCCATAAAGACATGGATGAGTGAGTTTGAGGTGGAGGAACTTGACTGGCCTGCACCTCAACCAAATAGAACACCTTTGGGATGAATTAGAGTGCAGACTGTGAGCCAGGCCTTCTCTCCAACATCAGTAGCTGCAAAGGGTGGGCTAACTCAATATTGAACCCTACGGACTAAGATTGGGATGCCATTAAAGTTCATGTGCATGTAAAGACAGGTCCCAATACTGAGGAAGGGTTAGATCCAATGTCAAGTTTTTATTGCTGATTGTGTCTCCCAAGGTAAGATTCATATCTCTATTTGTACTGGTGACCACTGTCACTGAAACAATAGGTGATAGGTAATTCAAAACGTTAAGGTTTACTCTAGAACAGGAGTTGAGATTCAATATTTTACTGGGGACAACTGTTTAAGAGAGACATTCTTCTCACTTTGGTAGAATTTCAATAACTTGCTATTGCATCTCTGGGACATGTCCCCAATAGGGATGAGCTTCGTGTTCGACTCGAACATCGGCTGTTCGGTCGTTCGCCGAATTGCGAACGATATGGGCCGTTCGCGCCAAATTCGTGTGGCGCGTCACGGCCCATAATTCACTGCGGCATCGCAGTGCATTGCTTGCTGATGATTGGCCAAGCATGCACTATGACCCGCATGCTTGGCCAATCACAGCGCAGCCTGAACAGAGAGCCGTAATTGGCCAAAGCCAAGGAGGCTTTGGCCAATTATGGCTCAGGGGATTTAGTACACGCCCCACACTATATAAGGCCGCCTGCACGGCGGCCCTGTGTAGTGTGTGTTCCGGCGTTGAAAGAGATAGACAGAGAGACAGTGACATTTGATTTGAGTTAGATAGATTAGGCAGAACAGTCAGTCAGTTAGCTGCACTTACAGTGTATTGTGTATATATATGCATTCCAGGTGTTGCATATATATATATATACACTGTATTCAGTTTAGCTAGATCCGTTCCTGTTATCTTCTAGACTATTTACATTTAGTACAGTGCGTCCTGCTCACAGTGTTCAGCTAGATCCGTTCCTGTTATCTTCCTACTGACAGGCAGGCTTGTCTTATTACAGTATTAACAGCTACCTAAAGAAAATTACTGGTGTTCTTTTGATCCTATTAGTACCACGGTCAGGCAGCTAGACTATTTACATTAAGGACAGTGCGTCCTGCTCACAGTGTTCAGCTAGATCCGTTCCTGTTATCTTCCTACTGACAGGCAGGCATGTCTTGTTACAGTATATAAAGCTACCTGAAGAAAATTACTGGTGTTCTTTTGATCCTATTAGTACCACGGTCAGGCAGCTAGACTATTTACATTTAGTACAGTGCGTCCTGCTCACAGTGTTCAGCTAGATCCGTTCCTGTTATCTTCCTACTGACAGGCAGGCTTGTCTTGTTACAGTATATAAAGCTACCTGAAGAAAATTACTGGTGTTCTTTTGATCCTATTAGTACCACGGTCAGGCAGCTAGACTATTTACAGTTAGTGCAGTGCGTCCTGCTCACAGTGTTCAGCTAAACCTACAAGTTAGTGGGGTGCGTCCACCTCACAGTGTTCAGCTAAAGCTACCTGTAGAAGGTTGGTGGTGTTCTCATACTACAGGCAAGCAGTTGATTTTGCTAGCTGCAGTATCAGTACATATATATATCTATATATATATATAGATATATATATCCCAGCTTAGTGCAGCTACAGGCCATTAGTATGTCTGGAAGGCCAAGAAGGAGAGGCAGACAGTCACAAGCCAATAAGAGAGGGCAAGCAGGCTCTGTGTCTAGTGCTGGTCGTGGAGACGGTGCATCCTCATCAGCACGTGGCCATGGGACACGCTTGGCCTTTTTTTCGGCAGCTGGCCGTGTTGAGCCGCAACATGCGGAAGACTTGGTCGAGTGGATGACCAAGCCGTCCTCATCCTCCTCATCCTCTCTCACCCATGCCCAGGGTGCTTTGTCTGGCAAAGCAGCGGCCTCTTCCCTCAGCTCAATGTCATCAGTGACTCCTTCCCTAGCTCCACCATGTTCTCCTGAGGAGTCCCTCGAACTGTTTGACCACAGTGTTGGGTACATGCTCCAGGAGGATGCCCAGCGTTTGGAAGGCTCTGATGATGATACTGAGCTCGATGAAGGCAGTAACATGAGCACGGACAGAGGGGGTGCCCAAGAAGGACAGCAATCTGGCAGTCATGCTCCCCCTGCTGCAGCATACTGCCAGGTTTGCTCCAGTGATGAGGAGGGAGGGGATGATGAGGTCACTGACTCAACGTGGGTGCCTGATAGGAGAGAGGAGGAGGAGGAGGAGGAGGAGGAGGAGGCGGCACATCACCAACGAGGCAGGATGCCCTCCAGGGGCCAGCCTAAGGGCAGCACATTGACTGCATCACACCCCTAAGCTCCACATGTGCAGGGCGCTGCAGTCTCTGCGCGTTATTCAAAAAGTTCTTTGGTGTGGGCCTTTTTTGAGACGAGTGCATCAGATCGCACCGCTGCTATTTACAACATATGTATCAAGCGTATCTCACGTGGCCAAAACATCTCCCGCTTGGGTACCACATGCTTGACCAGACATATGTTGACCTGCCATGCAGTTCGTTGGCAAGCGTATCTAAAAGACCCACACCAAAGAACAAAGAGGATCTCTCCTTGCTCCTCATCAGCTGAGATTTCCAACCCCACTAGACCTCCAGTCCTCTCTGAGACCTGCAGTGAGAGGAATGAAGGTGTAGAATTAGGTGTGTCACAGCCAAGTACTTGTGGGCAATCTGCTTTTGGTACACCGACGTCAGATTGTACCAGGCAAATTTCCCTGCCCCAGCTGCTGCACCGCCGAAAGAAGTTTGCTCCCAGCCATCCACATGCCCAGCGGTTGAATGCTAGCTTGGCAAAATTGCTAGCACTTCAACTGCTGCCTTTTCAGTTGGTAGACTCTGCCCCCTTCCGTGAGTTTGTGGAATGTGCGGTTCCTCAGTGGCAGGTACCCAAACGCCACTTTTTCTCACGGAAGGCGATTCCGGCTCTCTACCGGAAGGCAATGTCCATGCCTCGCTGGACAGGGCGGTCAGCGGTAAGGTGCATATTACCGCTGACTCATGGTCCAGCAGGCATGGACAGGGACGTTACCTAAGTTTCACGGCGCATTGGGTGACTCTGCTGGCAGCTGGGAAGGATGCAGGACAAGGTGCAGTAGTGTTGGAGGTTGTTCCGCCACCACGCCTCCAAAATGCTAATGATTGTGACACACCTCTCTCCTCCACCCCCTCCTCTTCTTCTTCCTCCATGGCCTCTTCCTCGGAACCAGCGGTGCTCCGTAGTCGTTCAAGGGGCTACGCAAGTACGCAGGCCAAAAGATGCCATGCGGTGCTTAAGCTGGTGTGCTTGGGGGACAGGAGCCACACTGGGGCAGAGGTTCTGTCAGCTCTGCAGGGGCAGGTTCAGAGGTGGTTGACGCCACGCCAACTTAAGGCAGGAATGGTGGTTTGCGACAATGGCACCAACCTCCTCTCTGCCCTCCGACAGGGACAAATGACCCATGTGCCCTGTTTGGCTCACGTCCTTAACTTGGTGGTGCAGCGGTTCTTGGGCAGGTACCCGGGCTTACAGGATGTCCTGAGGCAGGCCAGGAAAGTCTGTGTGCATTTCCGCCGGTCATATAATGCCAGTGTTCGGCTGACGGACCTCCAAAAGGAGTTTAACCTGCCCAAGAACCGCCTAATCTGTGACATGCCCACCAGGTGGAACTCAACGTTGGCCATGCTGCAGCGGCTGCACATGCAGCAGAGGGCCATCAATGAGTACCTGTGCGACTATGGCACCAGGACAGGGTCAGGGGAGCTTGGTTTTTTTCCCCACACCAGTGGGCCATGATCAGGGATGCATGCACTGTCCTGTCACCATTCGAGGAGGCCACGAGGATGGTGAGCAGTGACAGTGCATGCATCAGTGACACTGTCCCCCTTGTCCACCTGTTGGAGCACACGCTGCGTGGAATAATGGACAGGGCACTTGAGGCAGAACAGAGGCAGGAAGAGGAGGACTTCCTTAGCTCTCAAGGCCCCCTTTATCCAGACAGTGTTCCTGCGTGCCCGCCGATCACACAGGAAGAGGACGAGGAGGAGGAGGAGGAAGATTGTGTCAGTATGGAGGTGGAGCCTGGCACTCAGCATCAGCAGCAGTCTTTAAGGGATCAGTCCCAAGAAACACAAGGACTTGTACGTGGCTGGGAGGAGGTGGCTGCGGACGTTGTCGTCCTTAGTGACCCAGAGGACTCCGGACCGAATGCCTCAGCAAACCTACGCTGCATGGCCTCCCTGATCCTGCAAAGCCTGCGTAAGGATCCTCGTATTCGTGGTATCAAGGAGAAGGACCAATACTGGCTGGCAACCCTCCTTGATCCACGTTACAAGGGTAAGGTTGCGGACCTTATCTTGCCATCGCAGAGGGAGCAGAGGATGAAACATCTTCGGGAGGCCTTGCAGAAAGGTCTGTGCAATGCGTTCCCAGAGACTGGGAGGTTACAAACTCCTGTTTCTGGACAACGTGTTGCTGAGGCTTCGGTCAGTCAAAGAAGGAGCGGTGGAGAAGGTGGCCGTCTGACCGATGCGTTCAGACAATTTTTTGGTCCGCAGCCCCAAGGTATGATCGGTTCCAGCAACCATCGCCAGCGTCTGTTTTACATGGTGCAGGAATACCTAGGGGCAAGATCAGACTTGGACACCTTTCCCACCGAAAATCCTCTGGGTTACTGGGTCTTGAGGATGGATCACTGGCCAGAGCTTGCACAGTATGCAATTGAGCTACTGGCCTGTCCTGCATCCAGCGTTCTTTCGGAACGCACATTCAGTGCTGCTGGGGGCGTGGTAACCGATCACAGCATGCGTCTGTCCACCGACTCAGTCGATCGACTGACCTTCATAAAAATGAATCAGTCTTGGATCACCACCAGCTACCAAGCACCTGATGCTGATGTAACCGAATATTTTTTTTTTAAATCTCAGATCCCTTCAAAGACTGCCTATGCTGATGCTGAGTGACTATCCTTGAGTAATTATCCTCTTCCTCCTCAATCATCACGCTGATAGCTTGTAAGAACATTTTTGGTTCTGGGCGCCACCACCAGTGCCTAAGGCACAATTTTTCAGCCCCTGTTTAACAGGGGCGTGTAATTACAATTTTTGATGTAATACTTTGCAGCAGGGCTCGTTCCTGCATTCCAACTAGAGTAAAAAATAATCAAAAAAGACTGCGCTAAGAGGAATGACATGTGTTGTAACTAAACAAACATGAATAAGTGGATAAATGAATACAATTTATCAAGTAATACAAAATATTAATGATAATTAGACACAAAAAATCTATGAAAGTAAATAAAAATAAAAATAAAAGTGACTAAATAATGAAAGTCCCAAATGAAATTAAGTATTGAGCACCAAATAACAAAAGTGACTGAAGATGGAATAGGAATGGTCAAAAAGCAAACAGTCCTTGGAGCCAAGGCAGATACAATTGGTGATCGTAGATGTTAAACGACAAACACCCAGTGAGGAATCCTCCACCTAATAAGATGTGCGCTTACCAGAGGTAAGCTGTAAGTCAGCTTATTTATGGACATCCACTCAGGGGAAATCAGCTCCTCAAGTCTCCTCACAGGGAAGGGGCAGACAGGATCTCTCCGTACAATGGATTCAATCGGCATATCGGGGGGACCTCCTCTGCCACCAGATCCAGCAACGTCTCGAATTCCAACTAGAGTGTCTGTGAGGGGTTGCAGTGTTGTGGCACCAGCACCAGTGCCTAAGGCCCAATTTTTCTGCCCCTGTCTAACAGGGGCGTGTAATTAAAATTTTTGATGCAATACTTTGCAGCAGGGCTCGTTCCTGCGTTCCAACTAGAGTGTCTGTGAGGGGTTGCAGTGTTGTGGCACCTGCACCAGTGCCTACGGCCCAATTTTTCTGCCCCTGTCTAACAGGGGCGTGTAATTACAATTTTTGATGCAATACTTTGCAGCAGGGCTCGTTCCTGCGTTCCAACTAGAGTGTCTGTGAGGGGTTGCAGTGTTGTGGCACCAGCACCAGTGCCTAAGGCCCAATTTTTCTGCCCCTGTCTAACAGGGGCGTGTAATTACAATTTTTGATGCAATACTTTGCAGCAGGGCTCGTTCCTGCGTTTCAACTAGAGTGCCTGTGAGGGTTTGCAGTGTTGTGGTACCAGCACCAGTGCCTAAGGCCTAATTTTTCAGCTCCTGTTCAACAGGGGCATGTAATTACAATTCTTGATCTAATATTTCACAGCAGGGCCCTGTGAGGGCTTACAGTGTTGTGGCCACAGCAACACCTAATGCCCAAATTTCTGCTGAGTATATAGGGCAGGACCCTACTTTCAAACATCTAACTTACAAACGACTCCTACTTGCAAACGGAAGGAGACAACAGGAAGTGAGATGAAATCTACCCCTAGGAAGGGAAATTCTCTCCTGTAAGAGTTAATATGGGAAAACAATTTCTCCTTTCCACTGATGCTTTCCAATCCTTGTTCCACAAAAAAACCCAAATTTTCAAAAAACATTTTTCATTGGGACAAAAAGTGAGGTGAAATCTTCTGAAGAGGAGGAAAGACAGCAAAACAAATGTCACAGGGGTGATAACCCTTCCCTATGTTTTCCAAAAAGCTTAAAAAAGATTTTTTGGCTGGAGCTAAACACGTTAAAAATGTACCCGTTCAAAATTACAAAGAGATTCTACTTAACAACAAACCTACAGTCCCTGTCTTGTTTGCACCGCCTTTATACTGCTGTTCAGAGTATATAGGGCCTGGTGGCCCCACACCTTTCCTTATTTTAATTTGGGTGCGGGGTTCCCCTTAATATCCATACAAGACCCAAAGGGCCTAGTAATGGACTGGGGGGTACCCATGCCGTTTGTCTCACCGATTTTCATCCATATTGCCGGGACCCGACATTACATTAAACCCGCAAGCAGTTTTAAATGAGATTTTTTCCTTTAAAAATGACATTTGGTGCAGGGACTGTTCTAAACACGGGAAACACGCGTCACTTTACAGGCATGCTATAGACACCCCCCAGGTACGATATTTAAAGGAATATTTCACTTTTTTTTTTTACTTTAAGCATCATTAAAATCACTGCTCCCGAAAAAAACGGCCGTTTTTAAAAGTTTTTTTTGCATTGATACATGTCCCCTGGGGTAGGACCCAGGTCCCCAAACCCTTTTTAGGACAATACCATGCAAATTAGCCTTTAAAATGAGCACTTTTGATTTCGAACGTTCGAGTCCCATAGACGTCAATGGGGTTCTAACGTTCGTGCGAACTTTCGGTCCGTTTGCAGGTTCTGGTGCGAACCGAACCGGGGGGTGTTCGGCTCATCCCTAGTCCCCAACCATATATAAAAAAGCAAAAAATAACTGGACAGGGCTTGACTGCTGAGTCGCATAGGCTCAGGAAAAAAAACGACTATTAACATAATGAACAACCCCTTGCCCCCGTACAAAAAACCGCACTAGCACAACCATTAAGTTGGAAAAGGGCAAGGCCACAGCTTTAATTACTTCCAACACAGAACATGTAAACACATTTAACCAGTGCCAGTCACAGTTGTACTGTGAGAATGCTTTAACATAAGTGCTAGACAGACACACTAATTCCAGCTTCCTATAAAGGGCATAGTCCGTTACAGCAACTTTAAATGCTGTCAAGGTCAAAAAACGCAGCTAAAGCTGTGACAAAGGGGCGGGATGGTGGGCAGCTCTTCCAGCCACGTGTGTTTCAAAAGGCCCAGAATTCCCTGGGGCAGAACTTTTATGAGCTCAGGCCCAGCCCCATCACCCCTATCCAATCCTCTGCGACCACTTTACCAAATCTTTCCACCACTCAGCTCCTGGATAGGCTCCCATCAGTCAAGGCTCTCTTTCCCTAAAGGGATCAAGAGGCCTTCATTCAACCCTTCCCGATTCTAGTCAAAACTAAGAAAAAACTTTTGGCTAATGAGGGGGATTAGCTCAAGTGGAGATCATCTTCCCAGGGAAAAAGGCAGTCCAAAATGACAAGTAAAATTCTGACTTGTAGTGAGTTTTATTTAAAAAAGGTTGCAAACAAAACAAACAATAAATTCTTGCCATCCAGGCACTACGTACTAGGCTTGTGCAATTAATTTCATAACGAATCAAAATTCGGACAAATTTTGCATCTTTCGAACATATGGATGCATCCGAATGTCCGAATAAAAAAATAACAAGATTCAACTAATACGAAAGAAATTATAGCGGATATAACGAATTAATTCGACATGATTCGATAATTCGTTAAAGACCTAATGAAACAAAAGGTCAACGCAAAGTAAATCTAATGCCGCGTACACACGGTCGGACTTTTCGTCTACAAAAGTCAGACGGACGCCGACGGACCAAAGCCGGCGGACAATCCGATCGTGTGTGGGCTTCTCCGGGCTTTCAGCGGACTTTTCCAGCCGCAAATCTGACGGTCTTTAGATTTGAAACATGCTTCAAATCTTTACGTCATAACTACGCTGGACCCAGAAATCCGCTCGTCTGTATGCTAGTCCGACGGACAAAAACCCACGCTAGGGCAGCTATTGGCTACTGGCTATCAACTTCCTTATTTTGGTCCGGTGTACGTCATCACGTACGAATCCGTCGGACTTTTGTGTGATCGTATGTAGGCAAGTCCGTTCGTTAGAAAGTCTGCCGCAAGTCCGCCAAAAGTCCGTCGAAAGTCTGTCGGACGGGCTGGCGGACTTTTGTAGCCGAAAAGTCCGACCGTGTGGCATTACAGTCCAATCAGCTGATTAATTTTGTGCTGGAGGTTGGATTACTGGCAAAATGCATTCCTGAGAACTGAGTGAGAAGGGTGTTGTATTGTATTTGAGCAGAGGAGAAGAGATATTGTCATTTGGTGTGTTAATAGATTCAATAAACAAACGACTTTCCAAACTACGAATCATTATCAGGAATCAATATACATACATAAATATTGAATTTCAACAAATATGAATGAAATTATAGCGCATATAACGAATTAATTCGACATGATTCGAGATTCAGTATTACGAATATCGATACTCTACAGAAATAACGAATTATCTGAAAACGTATTAACGTAACATAATGAATATAACAGAACGAAATTATGTATTTTACAAATGACAACAAACCGAAACTAAACAAAATTTTCCGTTGTGCACAAGTCTAGGGCGTACCCCTGTCAGAACACAATAGCACAGTAGGAAGATCACTGTACTAACATTGGATTGTTAGTACAACGGCTCCGATCTGAGCTGTGAGGTTTTTTTTTTCATTTTTTTTTTCATTCAACCCGCTGGGTTGAACGAAAAAAAAAAAATAGTGGTGTGTACCAGGCTTTATAGAGAGATTTCCACATGTAGCTCTCTCTCTGAGGTAGCTTCTCGTGCCCCAGGTCAGAGCACCCTCTTGCTTCAGCCCTTCCTTTTTCATCCCACATGCTGTTGGACACAAGTGGGAAGCAAAACCCGGTTCGGATCCCCCACTGCCAAGGTGGCCTGGAAAACCTGGAGCAGATTTCCCCTTAGTTTCCCACATATGAAAGAATGCGAGGTGACACATAGGGGTTGATTTACTAAAGGCAAAAAGACTGGGCACTTTGGAAAGTGCAGTTGCACACGGCAAGGGCAGTTGCTCCAGAGTTTAGTAAATTAGCAGAAGCTCTGCTGACTTTCATCAACCAATCATGTGCAAGTAAAAATGCTGTTTTTTTTTTCATTTTCCTTGCATGTGATTGGGTATTCATTGCAAATTGTAGCTTTACCTCATTTACTAAGCTCTGGAGCAACTGCTACTTTCCAAGGTGCACAGTCTATTGGCCTTTAGTAAATCAACCCCTTAGTGTCCCTCAACCATCTCACCTTTAATTATGTCACACTATACATACACTTTAAGCAGAAGAAGCAAGAATAGGACCAGTTTGCTCTTTCCAGTTGTATGTGCAGGTATATGGGGGGGGGAGTTAATGTGCGACTTTATTGCTAATAAGAGGTAGACATCCCTTTACCCATTAATATGACACAAGGTTGGATCCCTTGGGGTCTTTTGTTAATTGTGAGGCACCTAATGCCTCCTTCCACCTCCCTGGCTTACCCCAACGTCAACCTTACCAGAAAGGTGAATTTACACATTAAGGGAACATCGCTTATTCATCACGGTCCCATACCATTTCGAGCATTTTCTAGATTTTAATCAGTCGTTTCAATTTAATTTTACATAATTTAATTGTAATCTTTGAAAATACTCTATAATGCATGATGACCTGTAGAATACAATCTACGGAAATGACCACTTTGCGCACGGCATTGTCTGCATTTTAATGAATATGCTCATTAGCTGGTTACATATATAGTTCTCAACGCCCAAAGAGCAGTAAAGGTATGCCGGAATTAGCTATGCAGGCTCATTTAGCTAAAATGTAACTGAAATGAAAAATTGTATGGCTGTATTCAAATTATGACTACAGCTACGCCAAGTACAGAACATGCCACCAATTTCAGGTTCAATTCCTTGACCTGGATGCATCATTAGAAACAGCGAAGGAAAGGAAAGTTCTGTTAACTAGACAATGTCTTATACACAATACACTTCTTGGAAGTGTATTTATTGGATCATTTCATACCTATAATTGGGTGAGAAAAGAGTCTTTTACTTATGTTAATTAGAAAACAAACTCTAGAAAGCTGTTTCTTCACTGTGTTGATCAAAACAGCGCCAGGTAATTGGAATCAAATGTGTTAAAAGGTTTAAATAGAAACTCCAAGCAAATTTAAAGATTTCTAGTTAGCCCACCAGCCAAATTCAATACAAAGTGTTAAGCCTATTCAAACATACTGCTAAGGTTTTGCAGGCGAGTGTCCTGGCCTTGCAGGCCTATTGCGGCTTGCAAGTCTCACTATGAAACAGCAACATCTATGCTTTGAAATGAAATAATCCTGTAAGCCTAGTTAAAGTCTGAAAACGAAAATACCTCCCAACCAGCAGATAAAAACAAGTGCCTACTATTACATGAGGTGAGGTGGGGGGGGGGGGGGGGGTAACAAACCTCGGAAAGGGTGTTCAAGATAGAAAAAGTGTGAAGACACAGTTACCCAATCAGTAAAATTGAATATTTTATTACAAAGATAAAAAAAACATGAGGAAATTAAACCATCCATATCAATAATTGTATGCTCCATTGAAAGCCATATATACAGACATTACCACTCAACATGTTTCACTTTTTTGAGCTTTTTCAGGAGATTCTGGTGCAATGAATTATATGCTAAGGATAACAAAGAAGACAGGAATGAGACCTCATGTTTTTTATCTTTGTAATAAAATATTTAATTTTACTGATTGGGTAACTGTGTCTTCACACTTTTTCTATCTTGAACACCCTTAAAGTCCTGGGGTTTGTTACCCCCCCTCCTCTACTTCTTGTTCTAGAAACAATTGGGATGTGGTGTTTAATCTGACTTCTCTGCCTTACTATTCTTTTGCCTACTATTACATGTTATGGGATGGGATGCTCTCCAGGATATCTTGCCACTTAAAGGAACACTCCAGCCAATATTTAAAATTAAAGCCCAATTGCAGGATTTAAAAAATAAATAAATAAATAAATGCCCAGTGCATATTAAAATAATATACACTGGGCAAACAAAAAAGCTGAGATTAAATAAACCAGTAAGCCTAGCTAAAGACTGTCAACTAAAATACCTCCCAACCAGCAGAGAAAAACAAGTGCCTAGTATTACATGTTATGGGGTGGGATGCTCTCCAGGATATCTTGCCACTTAAAAGAACACTGCAGCCAATATTGAAAATTACTTGTTATAGGATGAGGTGCTCTTTGAGATGTCTTGTTACTTAACCACTTCCCAACCACGCCATAGCCAAATGACTGCTACAGCGCAGTCGTCCAGTTCTGGAAGGGCATCTGTTGATGTCCTCCCAGAACCGTGTGCCCACTGCAGCATGCACCCGGTGCACTCTGTGATCAGCTGATCACAGATCGATGTAGAAAGCCAATCACAGCGGCTCTTTACCCTGTAATCAGTTGTGTCCAATCACAGCTGATCATGATGTAAACACACTTGCCGATTATCAGCATTCCTTTCCTCACGCTGTCACAGTGTGAGGAGAGGAGAGAACCGGTAACCGGCTAATGTGAAAGGGGACACCTACACTGATAATCAGGGCACTGATCATCAGTGTCTTGATGATCAGTGCTGCCTATCAATGCTGCTAATCACTGCCCATCAGTGCTGCCAATCAGTACCACCCATCAGTGCCACATATCAGTGCCCATCAGTGCCACCTTTTCAATGCCCATTAGTGCAGGCTATCATTGCCCATCAGTGCTTGATATTAGTGCCCATCAGCTCAGTCTCATCAGTGCCCATCAGTGTCGCCTCATTAGTGCCCATCAGTACACCCAATCAATGCCGCCTGTCGGTGCCACCTATCAGTGCCTCCTCATCAGTGCCCATCAGTGCTACCTATCAGTGCTTCCTCATCAGTGCTGCCTCATTAGTGCCTATCAGTGCTGCCTATTAGTGCCCATCAACGCCGGTTCATCAGTGCCCATCAGTGTCGCCTCATCATTTTTCCTGTTTGAAAAAATTTTATGACAGAAACTAAGAAAAACTTTTTTTTTTTCATTTTGCTCTTTTTTATTTGTTTAGCAACAAATAAAAAACCCAGTGGTGATTAAATACCACCAAAAGAAAGCTCTATTTGTGTGAAAATCTTTAAAAAAAAATTCCTATGGGTACAGTGCTGCATGACTGCGCAATTGTCATTCAAAGTGTGACAGAGCTGAAAGCTGAAAGTTGGCCTGGGCAGGAAGGGGGTAAAAGTGCCCAGTGAGCAAGCAGTTAAAGGAACACCCCTGCTGATTTTGAGAATTAAATACCAAATGCAGGATTTAAAAAAATAGAAATGCCCAGTGCATATTAAAACAATATGCCCTGGGCAAGTAAAAAAGCTGAAAAGAAATAAACCAGTAGGCCTAGTTAAGGACTGACAGCTAAAATAACTCCCAAATAGCAGAATAAAAAACGAGAACCTGCTATTATTTGTTATGGGATGAGATACTCTCCAGGATGTCTTGCCACCTAAAAGAACATCCCTGGCCAGTATTGACAATTAAATCCCATAATATGCACTAGGCAAACAAAAAAGTTGAAATTAAATGAACCCATAAACTTAGTTAAAGCCTAAACACTAAAATAATAATACCTCCCCAAAAGTAGGAAAAAAACAAGTGTCTGCTATTAGCTTTGTTATGGGATGGGACGCTCGCCGGGATGCCATTTAAAGGGACACTCTTGCCAACATTGAAAATGAAAGCCCAATTAAAGAATTAAAAAAATAGAAGCGCCCAATGCATATTAAGACAAAAAAAGGGGCTTTTGCTACAATACTCACTTTATCTCTGGAGCTGTCCCCAACAGAAGCTCCACTCCACCCTGCTACTGTCACTGGTCCTCACAGCCGCAAGATGAAAAGGAGGTAAAGGACCTGTGATGTCACGTGATCAAAAGGCAGATGCTTGAAAAAAAAAGTATGCATTTGAAAAAATAAAAAACAAAAATTGGTAGGGCTGATATTAATTTGGGCTGGTGGGCTAACTGTATATTTTCCATTTGCTTGGAAAGCCTTTTAATCAATTTGATTCCAATGACCTGACACTGTTGTGATCAGCGCGGCGAGGAAACCGCTTTCTATAGTTTTGGACTTTCTTATTAGCAAAAGTAAAAATACTTTTTTTTTAAATTGATTATTGTTATGAAAGGATCCAATAAAAAAGATTTTAAGCAGTCTATTGTGTATGAAACAATGTCTAGGGAATGGAACTTTCCTTCGTTGTTTCAAATGATGCATCAAGGTCATCATATTCAGCCTTGGATTGTTGGCTTGTTCTGTACATGGCCTAGCTTTACAGAGCCTTGCAAAAGTATTCACCCCCCTTGGCATTTTTCGTGTTTTGCCTCACAACCTGGAATTAACATGGATTGTTTGAGAATTTGCATCATTTAATTTACAGAACATGCCCACAACTTTGAAGATTTTTTTTTTTTTATTGTGAGGCAAACAACAAATGGGACAAAATAACAGAAAAAGTCAATGTGCATAACTATTAACCCCCCCGAAAGTCAATACTTTGTAGAGCCACCTTTTGCGGCTATCACAGCTCCAAGTTGCTTTGGATAAGTCTCTATGAGCTTGCCACATCTTACCACTGGGATTTTTGCCCATTCCTCCTTGCAAAACTGCTCCAGCTCCTTCAAGTTGGATGGTTTGTGCTTGTGAACAGCAATCTTTAAGTCTGACCAGAGATTTTCTATTGGATTGAGGTCTGGGCTTTGACTAGGCCATTCCAACACATTTACTTGTTTCCCCTTAAACCACTCAAGTGCTGCTTTAGCAGTGTGTTTGGGGTCATTGTCCTGCTGGAAGGTGAACCTCCGTCCTAGCCTCAAATCACACACAGAGTGGTACAGGTTTTGATCAAGAATATCCCTGTATTTAGCACCATCCATCTTTCCCTCAACTCTGACCAGTTTCCCAGTCCCGACTGCTGAAAAACATCCCCAAAGCATGATGCTGCCACCACCATTTTTCACTGTGGGGATGGTGTTCTTTGGGTGATGTGATGTGTTGGGTTTGCACCAGACATAGCGTTTTCTTTGATGGCCAAAAAAATTTATTTTAGTCTCATCAGACCAGAGCACCTTCCTCCATACATTTTGGGAGTCTCCCACATGCCTTTTCGCAAACTCAAAACATTCCATTTTGTTTCTTGCTGAAAGTAATGGCTTTCTTCTGGCCACTCTGCCATAAAGCCCAACTCTATGGAGCGTACGGCTTATTGTCGTCCTATGTACAGATACTCCAGTCTCTGCTGTGGAAGTCTGCAGCTCCTCCAGGGTTACCTTAGGTCTCTGTGCTGCCTCTCTGATTAATGCCCTCCTTGCCCGGTCCGTGAGTTTTGGTGTGCGGCCGTCTCTTGGCAGGTTTGCTGTTGTGCCATGTTCTTTCCATTTGGTTATGATAGATTTGATGGTGCTCCTAGGGATCATTAAAGATTTGGATATTTTTTTATAACCTAACCCTGACTTGTACTTCTCAACAACATTGTCCCTTACTTGTTTGGAGAGTTCCTTGGTCTTCATGGCAGTGTTTGGTTAGTGGTGCCTCTTGCTTAGGTGTTGCAGCCTCTGGGGCCTTTCAAAAAGGTGTGTATATGTAATGACAGATCATGTGACACTTGTTATTGTATTCTGATCCATCACATATAATTCAGATTAAAAAAGCATTGAACTAAAGGCTGTAATGTAACAAAATAGGTAAAAAGCCAAGGGGGGGGGGGGGGTGAATACCTTTGCAAGGCACTGTAGTAATTATTTGAATGCAGTCATACAATTGTTCATTTCAGTTACATTTAGCAAAATGGGTGGACATATTTAAGTGGAGGCTGGTGATTAGGTTACAGGAGGGGAGCTTTTTGGCTATCATAGGGCTCGCCATTAAGATGCATACAGGGAGCACCATCTATCTGCTCATTATTTTATGATGTGGTTGACCATTCAACCCCTCCTTCCTTTTGTATGTAACACATGTGCTGGTGGTGCTGGACCACCATATTTGTTCCCTCTCACACCTAGAAAGCCTGACCAGCTTCATCAAAAAATCAGTACTAAGATCACAAAGGTATCCAACAGACAAAAGATTGTGATTGTTGATGTGGCAGAAGAAAAGACATTCTACAGCATAGACTTCCTAAAGTACACAACTAAAGCCCTCCTACTCACCCTGTCGGGTGGTTTGTGTGTGTGTTGTGGTTGCCAGGGATTACAGAGAATTCAGATTAGCATAAATTGTGTGTCACAGTCAGGGGTCAGGCTCCGGGATGCATAGCTATAGCAGGAGAGGGGCTTCTACCTACCAATAGTATAAATAAAAAAGCACATCACCTGGCAGGTGGCGAGGGGTTCGTCCAAGCTGCGGAGTCTAAGAACTAGCTGGTATATACAAGAGCTCCTGATGGTCCAGATGAATTTTGCTGTGTGTTAGTACCAGTTTGCAGTCCTCAGGATAGCTCCACCAGGAGGTGAGCAAGCCAGGGTCCAGTAGCAGGTATAGCAGGTAGGGATCAAGCTAAAGGTGAGTTTGAAGAGAGATAGCGCACACAACAGGGAACTCCACGCCTTGCATTGGCTCCCGGTCCACTATTGCATCTTATTTAAGGTAGGATGTATTATGTTTAAGATTATGAGAGGCCTGGCCCCAAGCTATCTCTGCTCTCGTTTTCATAAACGAGCTCTTGTCAGATCACTCAGATCTACCGGCAGAGATCTCCTCTACATCTCGGTGCCCAAGAAGATCCGGCGTGGTGGTCGGGCCTTCTCCTACCAGGGTGCCGTACTATGGAATAGCCTCCCTGTCGAGCTCCAGGAGGCCCCCTCTATTCCGGTCTTCCGCGAGTTACTGAAGACTTGGCTTTTCACGCAGGCGTTTCTCTCTTCTACCCTTCTGCTACTCTGTGCTGCTATTGGTCCCTGGGCCCTCTCTTACCAGGATCTTTGCTGTGCGCGTCGGTTCCCTTCCGGTAAAATCGCGCTATATTAACCACTTCAATACCAGGCACTTAGACACCTTCCCGCCCAGGCCAATTTTCAGCTTTCAGCGCTGTCGCAATTTGAATGACAATTGCGCGGTCATGCTACATTGTACCCAAACAAATTTTTTATCATTTTGTTCCCACAAATAGAGCTTCCTTTTGGTGGTATTTGATCACCTCTGCGGTTTTTATTTTTTGCGCAACAAATAAAAAAAGACCGAAAATTTCGAAAAAAAAAACGTTTTTCTTTGTTTCTGTTAAAATTTTTTGTAAATAAGTAAGTTTTCTCCTTCAATGATGGGCCCTGATATGGCTGCACTGACGGGCACTGATACGGCGGCACTGATGGGCACTGATGAGGTGGCACCAATGAGGTGGCACTGATGAGGTGGCACTGACGGGCATTGATGATGGGCACTGATAGGCGGCACTGATGGGCACTGATAGGTGGCACTGATGGGCACTGATAGGTGGCACTGGTATGCGACACTGATGGGCACTCATAGGTGGCACCTATGGGCACTCATAGGCGGCACTGATGGGCACTCGTAGGTGGCATTGATTGGTACATATGGGTGGCACTGATGGGTACTTATGGGTGGCACTGATAGGTGGGCACTGATGGGCACTGATAGGTGGGCACTGATGGGCACTGATGGGCACAGATGGGCACTGACAGGTGGCACCGATGGGCAATGACAGGTGGCACCGATGGGCAATGACAAGTGGCACTGATAAAACATTGGGGGCATTGCTGGGCAGATCTGGCACATAATGGTGCCAATCAGTGCCCATTTGTGGGGACTGATTGGCACAGATTGGGCACATGTGGATGGCCATGGAGTACATACCTGGCCATCCACATGTTGCCCCTTCCCTGGTGGTCCTAGTGGCGATCCCTGGTGGTCCAGTGTGGTGACCTGAGGGGGGGGCTGCGCTGATAAACAATCAGCGCAGACTCCCCCTGTCAGGAGAACCGCCGATCGGCTCTCCTCTACTTGCGTCTGTCAGACGCGAGTGAGGAAAAGCCGATCAACGGCTCTTCCCATTGACAGCGTGATCAGCCGTGATTGGACACGGCTGATCACGTGATAAAGAGCCTCTGCCGGAGGCTCTTTACCAAGATCGGTGGAGCGGTGTGTCAGGCTGACACACCGCTCCACCGATCGCCGCGATGCGCGCCCCCGGGGGCGCGCGGTGGCATGTTATCCTGCTGGATGTCATATGATGCCCAGTCAGGATAAATGAACCACTTCCCGGGCATCAATCCGCTATAGGGCGGGCGGGAAGTGGTTAAGATTCCTCTCAACTCAACTCAACTCCCAGTTCAATTTGCAAGATCCTCTGTTTGTGTGCTCAGGCTCAGTGTGTCCTTACACACCACAGCACAAACAAGTAAAAGGATTGGCAACTCTGTAGTCCATATAGCGATTTTAATAGTTGGTTACATGAAGTGACAAGCAAAACAGCTTAACGCATTTTGGCAACAGCCTTAGTCGTAGCATGTTAATCATAAAAATGGCAATACGTTTACACTCATATAAGCCCCACCCCAAAACAAATTTGCATGGTAAATTGAAGCAAATAACCGAGCAATTAAGAGGTTAATATCAAGATGCCAAAATGCAGGAAAAGGACTGAGACAAAAGATATACATCACCTGACATGTTTCAAAAGATATAAAAGCACAGTGGAATACTATACATGATCACCCTACACACACAGGCAAAAAAAAATTAAAAATTAAAGATTTTTCAGTACGCTGGTGCAAAAAAAAAATAATGTTAAATACTTTTCAGTATGCTGGTGCATGTAGCCCATGTGTAAGGATCCATTTGGCATCATGGTAAACCACTGTGTATAAGACAGGAAAAACAAAGAAGAAAATACAACATGC